>OX638370.1:48039970-48116205 GCA_951812925.1 Calliopum simillimum
ACAATAAATTTCATAAAAAAAAATATCATTCAACTTCCAAAAATTACATTTATTAATTTTAACAGAAACAAATTTCATAACTTAAAATATTTTCAATTACATATTTCCTTAAAGCATACTATTATGGTTATGCACATTTTGTTGTTTTCTATTACATTATCATTTTGTTAGGAGAAAATTGTTTAAGTTAATAAAATGTAAATTTTCTTATTGGAAACAATTTCAAACGAATAATGAAGTTTATAGATTCCATACCACGGAAAACTGGAGTGAACATTTAGCTTTATGCAGGTGCATTTTAACACTTTTTTTTAAGAGGTTTTATTAGTTATTGGGAAGGTATTTGTTTTTTTTTTTTTTATAATTTTAATTCACTCTTCAATATATAAAATATTAAAACAACCTTAAAAAAAATACGATATAAAAAGCACTCATACTCATAAACAATTGTAAACTTTTAAAATCGTAATACGCTAAAAAACGTAAGAATGATATATGGACAATTTATATTAAGTTTACAATTTCTTGTATCTGCTTCTGAACACAATATTTCCTTTCCTGTCAACTTAACTGCAGAGAAAATATTTCGTCGAAATTTTAGCCAACACTTATCTTGATCTTCGCTACAGGAAAGTTTAAAATCATATAAAATCTGTAGAAATAAATAAGATTATGGGTGTCGTTATATATCAAAACTGTCTAAGTCTCTCTCAGATATGTAGACAAACTAAATTTTATAACAAGCCACTAACTTCTTCTTAAGTCTAATTGAATTAAATAAACTTAAAAACTTCATCAGGATTTAATTTTTGAAACTTTCACTGTCAGAATTAGAGTGATACATAGAGCTTCAAAATTTTATTTTTTTTGTATGAAATATTGCAAAAGTGTAAAACCCGCGTTTAAATAAAATATTTAATTAGCGTTGCCACCCGTCTTCTTCTTCCCGGACACCGTCCTCTTTCTTTAGTGATTTAGGTGCGTCCATACCTTTTTTTGTTTGAGCGTCCGGTGTCCTCTTTTTCCCCATAAAAGCATTAATTTTCTTTTAAAGTATTTTTCAATCAAACACTGCTGTTATTCAATAACGTTGGCAAAATTGACCTACACGACTTCCTGGATGCACGTCATATGTCTGAAAAGAACGTTTTCTGCACTTTAAATCAAACATAACTCGGATCTTTGATCTAATAGGCGAATTTTGTATTTCACAGTGTAATTACTAGACTGATTTTAAGTTGTAAGGAAAAAAATTAAGTTGCTCGAAATTTCAATCCCAGCTTTTCTTTGATGTAAATAAACACCATAAAAAATTTGGTCCATTTCAGAGAACATTTGAATCATTTTGAAAACCAAAAAACGGTCCAATATATGGAAAAATCGTTTATTTTTAAATCAAACTTTTCGACTGTTCTGTTCGAATCTGCAATGATAAACTTTTGATGCTATGGGAGCGAAATTCCAAGACACTTTAAATTTTAAACCACCCTAATAATTGAATTGTTCTCTATAAGAGCATTTTAAGGTTAGGATATTACAAAGTTCTGAAGCAATAGACCGAATCTGTTATCGGATTTGAATTCTGCATCAAACAGTTAGTTTAAAATGGCTATTCGATTTTCTTTAAATTTTTTTAGTTTTTGCAACTAAGTGTTGACTTAAGTCAATTAAGCCAAAAACGGAATATTCGATTGAAAAAAAGCGACCGTGGGATTTTCTTAACTTTTTTTTTTAGTATGATCCGTGAAGTACCCTGAGCAAGAAAATATTAAAATTTTTTAAATGATGCAACATGAAGGTTGAAACATTTTCTCGAAATGAATGCCATATCAATTCTATTGAATCAGTTCTTTGCTCTAAGAAATCTTCCATGGGATCCTAACATCAATTTGCCCCCTTATAGACAGCGGTTGAAGCTAATTAATTTACCTACTCTAAAAAATCGGAGAACCATGCTTAACATCTAACTACATGCTCCAAGAGCCACTTCGACGCTCTTGTAGTGACTTTAACATGGTTTTTAATGTAATCGATTTTAATGAATCCTTTCATCAAATTAATAAAAAAATTATAGATTACTTGGAAAACATCATTCTGTAAGATTGCAGCGGCTAGTCACAGAGTGCTACTTTGCTATTTTCTTTAAGAACTAAGCGTCCATTGTGCACGCGTTCTTTTGAATTTCAGCATCCACAGTCCATAACTGTGTCAACTCCTTACATCGCTTAGCTGCGGTATCATTTCCAGCCTACAAGAAATACAACGATTATTATGACATGCATCGTTACATCATCCAATAATTTCATTTAGATGGCAATTTATCGTATCAACTTCCACAAAGCGTTTTATCTAACGCTGTGGCCATACCGCTCCTTCCAGCGCTTTTCGTCGAGATAGTGGTTGCAATGTATAGCGTCCTTCTAGCGCTAGGGTGGTTCTTGAGCACCATTCTCTGCCGTGCCGTAGTTCCTGGCTAAAGAGTTTAGAAAAGCAATTTGAGGAAACTCTTGCGAGTACCTCTCAAATTGCATATCTTCTCTTCTTATACGAGCTAAAATTGTATGTTTGTTTTTTTGTTTTTTTGTTTCTTTGTACTTATTTCTGTGCCAATATTTTTTCTCGAAAACGGCTACAGCGATTTTGATGAAACTTGTAATAGTGTTAGATATTAGCATACAATGAAGAATGAGCTAGGTTTGAACTTTGTAAATGCTCACCAGAGGGCGTGGCACAGCCTTAAATTTTAAATTTGATTTAGTCATAACTCGCAAACCATACAAGGTATTTTGATGAAATTTGGTGAGCGGGTACGGATTAATAATACCTTAAAACTGAAAGAAAGTGGGCGGGATCGAAGAAGTGCCACGCCTACTTTTCAGCCCTTGAAAATTTTCATTCAATATTACTCGAAAACGACTCCAACAATTTTAATGAAAATTTAGGGGATGTTACCTCTACAAACAAGAAGTAATATGCAATACACCGTTATATTGGGAAAACTGGTTGAAGGGCGTGGCACCACCCACAAAAATATAATACGGTATCTCAAGAAAACTAATAAAGCAAATATTTTGAAATTAACTATAAGGAGCTTAATTACTATAAGGCATCTCTGATCGGAAAGTGGGCGAAATATCGCCGTTGCGCGTGGAACCTCCCATACAAGCAAAATACGTTAAATGTTATTTCTCGCAAATGTTTCAAGATATTTTAATGAAATTTGGTATGTAGGTACTGCTTATCAATGCCTTGTAATAAACAAAAAGTGGGCGGCATCAAAGAAGTGCCACGCCCTTTTTTTAGCCATTAAAAATTTTTATTCAATATTACTCGAAAACGACTCCAACAATTTTAATGAAAATTTAAGAGATTTTGCCCCTGAAAATGCAATATGCCGTTATATCAGGAAAACTCGTTGGAGGGCGTGGCACCGCCCACAAAAATATAGTACGAAATAAAATGAAAACTACTAAAGCAATCTATCTGAATTAAACTGTAGCGAATCTCCTTTTTATTAGGCACTTACGATCTGAAAATGGGCAAACTATCGCTGGTGCGCGTGGAACCTCCCATACAAGTAAAACAAATTAAATGCTATTTCTCGCAAATGGTTCAATATATTTAGATGAAATTTGGTATGCGGATCTGGATCATGAGTATCTAAAGCATAATGTAAACTGGACTTTGTTCAGCAATTGCTATGCCCACTTTTTACCAAAATAAAATTTTAGTTATTAACTTAGGCCCAGAAAAAATATGGAATGAACTTTTTATTTTTTATATGCAGTCTTATATACTTTTTGACGCTGAATCCGTCTTCATCTCAGCAGAACTGTCATTATACTTGCAGGATTTTGTTCAAGTTGAAGAAACGCTGTGTCAGTCTTACTGCGTGTCTACAAGAAAAGGTGAAATCGTTTTTTATTAATGGCGTTGAATAACCACACTCTTCCGTATAAAAACATCTTTGCGGACTTTTCCAATAGGTCTCTTACTTTCCGAGGTATGATCTTTTGAAGATAAGATATTTCAGTCCCCATACAAGAGACGAAATATTTTGGGTGCGTGCCATATCCCACTTATTGTTTGATGTTTTTCGATACCATTCCATACTTTGCAAATTTTTTCTTATTATTATTCTCATCAGTAAATTTATCCTTTTGAAAGCATGAACATTGGAGGTAAAAAGGTATAAACTCCATCACAAAAATATCTGTGAACAATAACATTGACTAAAATAAAAAGATCAGATTGTTTGCCGAGCAGGGATCGGTCTCCAGGTACTTTCAATAATGCTTTGTTCCGGTACTATTTAAACCACCTTGTTTGTAACCACTACTTTCATCATACCAGCTTCCACAAAGCGTTTTATCTAACGCTGTGGCCATAGCGCTCCTTCCTGCGCTTTCGTCGGGATAGTGGTTGCAATGTATAGCGTTCTTCTAGCGCTAGGGTGGTTTGCGATCACCGTTCTCTGCTGTGCCATAGCTCTTGGGCAAAGAGTTTAGAAAAGCAATTTAAGAAAACTCTTGCGAGTATTCTTTCAAATTGCATATTTCAATAATGCTTTGTTCCGGTACTATTTAAACCACCGTGTTTGTAACCACTACTTTCGGATCCAGCCGGCTGTTACCTGGCTCTTATTTGTGAGCTGTTTTTATACGAAACTAGCCTTCTTTGCCCGATTCGCTAGGCATGTTTGTTTAGTTTTTTGAAGCTATACAGGGATAAAATTTTGATTTACGCCACTGCCACGTCACCAATAAAAATTTAGGTATTTTGAGAAAATTAAAAACCATCTTAAAAATTGGCAATGGCATAGCTGGAGTGTCCCAGGAAACCATCAATTAAGGCTTGTTGATAGTTTGTCTTAGATGTTTTTCCTGTAGTACATCTAGATATTCTTCGTTTTGACTATGAAGCCTTCGGGTGACCTTCGGGAAGCATCGGGTATTCCAAAAAACTATCAGTTATAGTTTTTTGATAGTTCACCACAGATTTTTTCCCTCTCGTATACCTAGATATTCTTCGTTTTGATTATAAAGCCTTCGGGTGACCTTCGAACACCTTCGGGTGTCACAAAAATCTATCACTTAAAGCTTGTTGATAGTTCGCCATAGATTTTTTCCCTCTCGTATACCTAGATATTCTTCGTTTTGACTATTAAGCCTTCGGGTGGTCTTCGGAAACCTTCGTGTATAGCATAAAAACATTCCCATACCTAATATATACTCATTTCCAAATTTTCAGCTCAATTGGACGAATGGTTTCTGAGTGATAATGCTTCAGACACACAGTCATTTTTATATATATAGATCAGAGGTGTGCATCTGGAGCAAAAATTTTTTCATCTTGCTCCCATATAAACTTGATTTTGAAGCCTTACGTCATAAACGTAAAGCTTGAGTTTTTGATTTTTTCAAATGTTAAGTTTTTCTAAACACAAGCCAACAAAAACAAAAAGTACAAATATCCTGTCGTATAAGTTAACACATTTCATTACAAAACACAACCCACTACTTTTATTTATGTTATAACGTTTGTTTGCCACTTTATCATTTTGTACTTTAATTATTTAATTTAAATTTCGTTTTTATAAAAAACATTTTGTCAATTTGTTCGATTTTTAAAATTATTTTATCAGAATAAAAAAGATTTTATCAAGACCAGTCACTTGAAAAATTTAAATATAAAATTCTTTAATTGGCGCCCAACGTGTTTTTCTGGAACATTAAAAATCCTATAAAGGATTTTCCAAAAATACAACCCACGAAGAAGATAAGAGAACCATATTTAAACGACTATAACGTCCTGTAAAGTTCTCAACAGTTTTTCAACGAAGAACATCACAATATAGAAGACCTCCGTATAGAGATCCTGCTGCTGTTAATAAAGAATACCTCCATTTACAGCTTCCAAATTCAATTTAAACGACTATAACGTCCTGTAAAGTTCTCAACAGTTTTTCAACGAAGAACATCTCAATATAGAAGAGATCCTGCTGCTGTTAATAAAGAATACCTTCATTCACTGCTTCCAAAGTCAACTCACACTTTATATGAAAAAATTTATGTAAGTGGATTAACCAAGTTTTGTTACTCTTTCGTTACATACTAAATCAACACTCGGAACCGCAAATATTCGCGAAGTTTTTTTTTCGGAAGTGCATTTGCGTTAAAAGAGTTAAAAGAAAATAAGAAGCTTTGCTCTTTACTAGTTTATAAATTTCGTTAATTAAAAATGCCAAATTCTTTAGAATCTCAAGCTGCTTTTGCAGAAATTCTTCAGCGAAACAACGAGTCCTATGACCAAAAAATAGAAGAATTAAACAATAAAATTAGACTTTTACAACTTAAACCTGAAATAGAAACCTACAAAGAAGTAAACATTACATTGCTTAGGCCTACTTCTTTGGACACTGTTAAAACGTTACCAGAATTTAACGGTGATAAAGCAAAATATTATTCATGGAGGAATATAACTTTGCACATGAATGAACTTTACAAAGGTGCATTGCTATATCCTCAAGCTCTTTTAATAATACGGACAAAAATTACTGGTATTGCAGACCAAATTCTAGCTGAATACGATACAGTCCTTAATATGGAAGCAATAATAGCCAGACTTGATCATGCATTTGCAGATCGTCGTCCTTTACACGTTCTTGAACAAGAACTAAATTTATTACGTCAAGGTAAATTATCCATTGAAGACTATTATGATTTGATAGAAAAACAAATGACATTAATTAATAACAAAATTATGACAGAAAACACTGACAGAAATATAATAAATGCATTTTTAAACAAATATCGGGCCGATGCTCTACGAACTTTTATTTCTGGGTTAAATCCTTCTATAGGCAATATTATCTATTCGAAAGGACCAACGGATATGCCCACTGCTCTTGTAATGGCACAAGAAGTAGAAAGCAATAGATGGAGATTTCATTTCGCTAATTCATTTGCAAATTTTAATCAAACAAGAACTAGTAATCCTCATTTCA
This sequence comes from Calliopum simillimum, assembly GCA_951812925.1. Classification (NCBI taxonomy): domain Eukaryota; kingdom Metazoa; phylum Arthropoda; class Insecta; order Diptera; family Lauxaniidae; genus Calliopum; species Calliopum simillimum. The sequence continues at coordinate 48,046,977 of OX638370.1, forward strand.
AAAAAATTTTTAACTATCCATCTGAAAAATTACCTCAACAAAATCCTGAGCCTATGGAGGTTGATCAGTCTATACGCTACTCTAATGAAAACAAAAATTCATACGCTAAAAAATCAGATAACTTTAAAAATCAAAATATTCACTCCACTTGTTCTAAAAACACTGATGCACAGTTGAAACAAACTTTTAAACGTACCAACAATTCAGAACGTTTAACAGGTCCAAAGCTACAAAAAATAAATAAAATTGAAACAGAATTAGAAAATGCTACAAGCATAAATGGAAATTGCTCTGAACCGGAAAGCAATTATTCTGATATCGATGAACTTAATTTTTTAGATTAAGGCCCTCTTCTTTACCTTACATAGAGAAGAGGCTAAATAACAAAACTAATCTTAAAATACTTCTTGATACTGGTACAGCAAAAAACTATATCAAATTACTTCCGGATCTGATAGGTATTATCCCAGTTAAAGTACCCTTTAAAATTAAAACTGTTTCTGGGAATACAACAGTAACACACAAATGTAAGATTAAGCTCTTAGGACAAGTATCAGACTTTTTCATCTTATCAGGACTATCATCATTTGATGTTATAATTGGATACGATAATTTAAAATACATTCATGCGAAGATCGATACTTCTAAGAATGAGTTAAGGTATAATAATGGAACAGAACAGTTAAAATTTTTTCAGTGCCATGATGTATCTCATCTAACAGTCAATATAAAAAACATACCTTCGCAAATTCTTCCTGATTTTGAGATGCTTATTAAGCAAAGTGCACAAGCTTTTGCGACTCCCAATGAAACTTTACCTTATAACACAAATGTTGTAGCAACAATTCGAACAACAAATGTTGATGCAGTTTATGCAAAATCATATCCTTACCCAATAGCATATTCAGATTTTGTGAACCAAGAAATCAAATCACTTTTAAATGATGGGATTATTCAGCCTTCTCGGAGTCCATACAATAGTCCAATCTGGGTAGTTGAAAAGAAAACGCTAGATGCAAATGGAAAGAAAGAACTTCGCTTGGTTATTGACTTTCAGAAATTAAACAAATTTACTATCGCTGACAAATACCCAATACCTAATACTTCTGTAATCTTGTCAAATTTAGGAACTGGAAAATTTTTCTCGACTTTAGACCTTAAAAGTGGATTTCATCAAATCTTGCTAGATCCAAAAGATCGTGAGAAAACAGCTTTTTCCATCAATAATGGAAAATATGAATACTGTAGGTTACCGTTCGGACTAAAAAATGCGCCCAGTATTTTCCAACGTGCCATTGACGATGTGCTTCGGGATGGCATTGGAAAATTTTGTCACGTCTATATAGATGATGTCATAATATTCTCTTCTGATGAAAAACAGCATTTGAAAGACATAGAATTCGTTATTCAAAAACTAGAACAAGCCAATATGAGAATATCGGAAAAAAAATCAAAATTTTTTATGAAGGAAGTAGAATTCCTTGGTTTCATTGTAAGTGATCGAGGTATTGCAACTTGTCCTCAGAAAGTCAATGATATCCTTCAGTATCGTACGCCTACAACTCTTCGAGCACTTAGGGCTTTTCTCGGATTGTCTGGTTACTATAGACGCTTTATTTGCGATTATGCAAGAATAACTAAACCTCTCACCAAATATCTCAGAGGCGAAAATGGGAATATATCAGCCAAACTTTCTAAGCGCACTAAAATTGATCTTGATGAGGAAGGCTTAGATGCATTTAATCGCATAAAAAATATCTTATCTTCAAAAGAAGTACTGCTCCAACATCCAAACTTTAGAAAACCTTTTGAACTTACCACAGATGCATCTTCCGCAGCACTAGGTGCTGTACTTGCCCAAAATGGGAAACCAATCACTTTTATTTCCAGAACCCTCACAAAAACGGAGGAATCTTATGCAACAAATGAGCGTGAATTACTTGCAATCGTGTGGGCTTTAAAAGCACTTCGGAATTACCTTTATGGCGCTTCAGATATTCGAATTTTTACAGACCATCAACCACTCACTTTTGCAGTTTCTGAGAACAATCCAAATAGTAAAATTAAACGATGGAAGGCAGCAATTGAAGAATTTGCTCCATCTTTTTACTATAAGCCCGGAAAAAATAATGTTGTAGCAGATGCTTTATCGCGCCAAGTTTTAAATGTCATAGAGGAAGAAAAAACGGCTGCTGCGACATGCCATAGTGAGGAATCATTAACATTCACAATTCCTAGTGTAAAAATGCCTGTTAACTGTTTTCGAAACCAATTGATTATTACAGAGGGAAATTTAGAACATCATAGAAAAATCATTTTTCAAAATAAAATAAGACACACTATCGGCTTTACTAATGTTAAAAATTTGTTAAAAACTCTGGCAATAGCCATCAATCCAAATGTAGTAAATGGACTTTATTGCTCTCTGCAAATTCTTTCTAAAATTCAAGATTCAATTCTTAAAACATTTCCTGCACTCAAAATTAAACATACAGAAAAATTGGTTATAGACATTTTTAATCCAAATGATAAATTAGAAATAGTTTTAAATGAACATAACAGAGCTCATCGGTCCTTCCAAGAAAATTTTTCTCAAATTTTAGATCAATACTATTTTCCAGATATGAAACAAATTATAAAATCAACCATAAGCAGTTGTATAACATGTCAGAAAGCAAAATATGATAGGAAACCCGAAATGCAACCACTTGAAAAAACTCCATTACCAAAAGAAATCGGAGAAATTTTACACATGGATATTTTTTCGACAGAAGGAAAGCTATTTCTAACTTGTATTGATAAGTTTTCAAAATTAGCAGTTACAAAACAAGTGAAATCTAAATCTGTTATTGATATTAAACTGGCATTCTTAGAAATTATTGCACTGTTTAACCCAAAAACAATTGTGACAGATAATGAAAAATCATTTTGTTCAGAGACAGTACAAACTATTCTTAAAAATTTTGGTATTTACCATCATCGAATACCACCTCTTCATAGTAAGAGTAATGGTCAAGTCGAAAGATTTCATTCGACACTCATAGAGATTGCCAGATGTATTAAATCTGAAAATGAGGCAATGGATTTATCAGATTTAATTTTAACAAGTACTCATAAATATAATTGTACTGTTCATTCTGTAACAGGGTTAAGACCAATTGACATTATTAAAGAACAATCATTGAAAGCTAAAACCGAAATATTGAGTAAACTGGAAGAAGCTCAACAAAAAAGTAATCACTTTCAGAACAAAAATAGAATCAAACAAACTTTTGAACAAGGAGAAAAAGCTTTACTTAAAGTAAACAAGAGATTAGGAAGTAAAATTAAGAACATTTTTAAAGAAGTTCTTATATCAGAAGATTTAGGTTCTACCGTTATACTAAGCGATGGACGAACTATTCACAAAGATAATATCAAAAAACTGAATAAACCAATAATTTAAATAACATTAAAAAATTTAACAACTAATAAAAACAAAGTTAAAAGAAAAGTATGTTTTCTTTCACTGTAACTCAAAAAATCAATTGCACTTTTGAAAGTATTTAAAAAGTTATTTCCTTTTATAAATATACTCAAAATGAAAGAATTTTCCAAGCTTGGTTATTTTACCTTTTAATATCAAATTGTATTCAACAACACTTTGCATACATACAATACACGCATATGTGAATATCAAGAGGCATAATCTGAGGAAATACAAAAACTTGTAAATCAGTCTACAGGTGCAAGCGAAATAAAATTGAAGCAATGGCGGCACTCGATTATATGTTAATAAAGTAAATCAGACATCAGTTATTGAATTAATACTGCTGCATAACTCCTTAAAAACAAAAAAATTTCAATGAATTTTGCAAATAAAAATGGACTTATCTGATAAGTAAACCATAATAAACGATATTTTCCATAATATCAGAATATAAAATTCGTTAAATCAAAATATCTTATCATACGAGTCAGGGACAACTCGTTTTAGAAGGGGAGAAGTTAACACATTTCATTACAAAACACAACCCACTACTTTTATTTATGTTATAACGTTTGTTTGCCACTTTATCATTTTGTACTTTAATTATTTAATTTAAATTTCGTTTTTATAAAAAACATTTTGTCAATTTGTTCGATTTTTAAAATTATTTTATCAGAATAAAAAAGATTTTATCAAGACCAGTCACTTGAAAAATTTAAATATAAAATTCTTTAATTTATATAACACGCTACTTGTTTGCAAGTGTCAGTCCAATTCGAGTTTTGAAGCAAACCAAAAAATGAATATCAGGAAACAACAACAATAAAATTTGCAACAACAATTGCATACGCTACTTTTCTACGAACTTCAAAAAATAAAATTCAATGCGAGCGACCGCAACAACAATTTCATGCAGCTTGAAGTCAAGTGAGTTAAAGCCTTTTTCGTTGCGATCGTCGAGCAACGGGAATTATTATTTTATCATTGATTTGTTGTTGTCATTGCATCCCTCGAATTTGAAATTTAGAAAAAGCGCGTTGGTACTTTCATTAGTACTATACAAGCAATAAAAAACAGTCAATAAACTAACTTCATAATTTATCTAGGGGAACCTGCCTATCTATCATTAAAATTCTCGTAATTTCGAGAGCCTGCATTGTATGTGGAAAACAAATCCGCCCTTGTAGGTTTTAATTGTAGCTAGCGTAGCATGTCTCAAAACCAGAGTGTGTTACCAACTAACAATTTGGCAATTTTTCACAACAGACGGCGCTAGTGAGCCTTATGAGTTATGCATAATGGCGATCCTGCTCAGAGAGTTTACTCGTGGCCTATAGCACAATCGCTTAAGCACCGCGTTCTCTTTCATTAGAAAACCGGAGTCACGGGTTCGAGTACGGTTTCTGGCAAGATTTAACTAAAACTGATCTGATGAGGCTATATACATGTTTATATATGAAAATATATAAATATGTATGTGGAAGTAGCCGAAACATATGTAATCAATTTCCATGTTAACACTTGCTTTCGTCTGTTGTTGAAAAATTGCAAAAATGACTGTTTAATTAGTTCAATATAAAATTATCATACTTCAATTTAGAAAAAGCGCGTTGGTACTTTCATTAGTACTATACAAGCAATAAAAAACAGTCAATAAACTAACTTCATAATTTATCTAGGGGAACCTGCCTATCTATCATTAAAATTCTCGTAATTTCGAGAGCCTGCATTGTATGTGGAAAACAAATCCGCCCTTGTAGGTTTTAATTGTAGCTAGCGTAGCATGTCTCAAAACCAGAGTGTGTTACCAACTAACAATTTGGCAATTTTTCACAACAGACGGCGCTAGTGAGCCTTATGAGTTATGCATAATGGCGATCCTGCTCAGAGAGTTTACTCGTGGCCTATAGCACAATCGCTTAAGCACCGCGTTCTCTTTCATTAGAAAACCGGAGTCACGGGTTCGAGTACGGTTTCTGGCAAGATTTAACTAAAACTGATCTGATGAGGCTATATACATGTTTATATATGAAAATATATAAATATGTATGTGGAAGTAGCCGAAACATATGTAATCAATTTCCATGTTAACACTTGCTTTCGTCTGTTGTTGAAAAATTGCAAAAATGACTGTTTAATTAGTTCAATATAAAATTATCATACTTGAAATTTTTATGTTTTCATTTTTTTCGAAGAATGCTTGGGGACTTACATTTTGCAAATTTCGTGAGCTAGCTCTTTTAATCAGCCGATTAAATATTTTAGCTCCCTTACGTTACTTGTGTGCACACCTCTGATATAGATTATAATTTTTAGTCTCGCTCATTTGTTTTAATGTTTATATTTTTGAATTGTGTTATATAAAAAATCATTATTGTAATTTATAAGGGCAATCAGCTCAGCAAATGAATCTTAAATAAATAAATAAAAATAAAAAAACCTGCGATATATATAAATTAAAGAGGACCTCGCGGATACGTCCAATAAAGCAGTGGCGGCTAATTGAACGATGTAATTTTTCCCATATAATGTCATTGATAGGCTTTCATGTACGATAGATACAATAAAAAATTCCTTGATGTCTAACACCTAACTTGTTTTATTCAATTTGACTTTGCTCTGAGAGTACAGAGAAAAAATAACTTACGTAATGCTCGGCTAGTAGGAACCGATTTTAATGCTTAAACTAACCACCCGCGCGTTTTCTTGTAAATTGGTATCTGGGGAACTTCTAGTACCACCCCACATTTTCCATTAAATGGTACGTGATGGCGTTTTTGAGGAATCCCAATTTTAATGAAATTTTCTATAAGGGAGGGGGGGGGCTAGTGTGGACAATTTTTATATAATTACAAAATTATGTATGTAAATATATCATTTTTGTAATAAAGTAATTTTTAGCGATTACTTATACCTCTTGCCTTCATAATTGCATCAATAGTTATGAATTTTTATTTTCATAAATGCACTATTAAATTATTTTAAAAAGAGCTTACATTTGTCCACACTAGCCCCGTATAAGGGGCTAGTGCAAATACCAACTTGAAAATTATAAAACAGAAACAAAAAATTCAAAACGGCGCGAGAATTTGAATTTGTCCACACTAGCCCCCCTCTCCCCTATTAAACGAAAAACCCATAAAACTACATAATATCTACAAACAAAAACAAGAATAGAAATTTGAAATATAAATATGAATTTTTTGATGTTGAATCCGAATTCGGCACCAGCATTTCACTTGTTAGTCTGGATTTTGAGATATCATAATGAAAAGTGCAAAAAATACCGTACTTTTCAAATCCAACTCAACTTTGGTGCTTGATTCGGATTCAGCATCGAAAAATACTTTTAAAATTATTGATAGTTTGTTCGACCTTATGATTTTGAATTTTTGAATAAGTTTTTTCAGGCTAGAGGTCAGTTTGAACATACAGACATATAATCACGACACATAAGAAAACAACAGTTTAAAAATCAAGCGACACCCACGAAACAAAAGAAAACAACAATTTAGTTATCGAACAAAACTCACTTAAAGCGGAGTAGAAATTGTGGCTCATATGTAAGAATTTTTTTATTTTTTAGTTTATATAATTTTTAAATGTTTCTAAAATTTGTTAAAGCATTAATGTGTGTATATATGTGTTTTTTATTGTTTAAATTATACTTGCAGTTGTAAATTTTTTCCTGAAGACGAACACCGAAGAGTTCGAAATATCGAAAAATTAAACATTAATTACAGTAGAACAAAAAATACTTTTAAAATTATTATTCCTGTTTTTGTTTGTTGGTTTAATTTTTTTCGTTTAATATGGAAACTTTAATTAAAATTCTAAGTTCTAAATTCTAAAAAACGGCACCACATACTATTTCAAGGAAAATGGGGTATGGTCCCCAAACACCAAGTTAGAAGAAAACGTGCAGGTGGTTTGCTTTAAAATTAAAATCGGTTCCAGCTAGACGTGCATACTTTATTTCTAGTAAATTTTATTACTTTTTCGAGTTAATTTAGTGCCAACTCCCCAATGAAATAAAATTTACCTGACTAAAACGGTAAACCTTCCAGTATAGTAATTGTTTTGAGAAACTTGAAGTGATATTTACCTTACTACAATATAAAGTTCAAACAAAAAGTTTTTTAGTAAATAACACATTTTGGAATGTGAATAATTCATGGACGGGTTGGTTAAAAAAATTAAATCTAACTTGGTAAGTTCTATGTGCTTAAAATGTTTAAGTCCCTCGAAAACATAGTAAAAAGTATCAAAATCCATACAAATTTTGACAGTTTTATTTTCACCCAAAATATTTTCTTTCTTACTTGGGCTTCTTTGAAGCAGAAAAGTGTATTTGTCAAATCTTTTAATAGAAATTGTAATGCTTGTCCTTTCTACACCTTCCTAAGCCTTTCTTGTTCCGTTAAAGCCAAATGCCTCGTAATGTCGAGAAAAATGCAATTAATCAATGGAATAACATTTTTCAACACCGCTAATTCCTTAACCCCAAACTTACTGATGGAAGGCTTGTGGCATCCGTATCCTAATAAAAAAAGTTTTCGCAAAATAAATTTTCCCATTTTTTTTGCTTTGATTAAATTATTTTCCCTTGCTTTGTAATAAAATTACATTTTACAAGACAAGTCAACAAAATTATGAACACTCTCGGACTTGAAGTAAATAAAAATCGTGCGGAAAAAGTTTTATGCGTCATTTTTTTCACAAAAGGAAAAAAAAAATGCAACTCCGGCGGTCCTATGGGAAATGTGAAACAATAAATGAAAATAAATGAATATATTTTTTTTTTTTTGCTGTACTGGTGTAAAGTTTATCCTTTCAGTAAGTTGTAAATAACGAAAATAAAAATATAGAAGAGGAAAACAAAATTTAAATTGTAGGTACAAATACTCGGAAACACTATTTTTAAATTTAAGTTTGACTTGCGACAATACATTGCACGTATGATATGATATGTATTCACCACTGACTTTAAAGCGAGTTGACTGTGTCAAAAAACTTCCTCTTCTATTTGTAAGTGTCAACTTAATGTCAAATATACCACATTTTAACCCTTCCTTAACACGTCTATTTCAAGTAACAAAAAACAACAATTTTTTCTTTACTTTTTAACTCCACCCCAAAAAATAAAAAACTTATTTTCCAACTTTCGAGCCAGAAGTCATTTCGTTAAAAATTAATGTGCTTTGAACCATTTTGTGAGTGTTTTTTTTTCGTATGTAGCGTTATGTGCGCGTCAAAGGACATAACGTAACTCCACGACAAAACGAAAACGCTCTTAACAGGCTAAAGTCATCTCAATTCAAGGTGTGCCGAATTCTTGGCAATAAATGTGTCGCCTTATTTTCGGACCTTGTAAATTTTCGCCAGCCTTAGCAAGTCAACGTCTTGTTATTGGCATTGTTAAAGGAAAGGGGACTGTGGCAGAAAAACTGCTTGCGACTTTGTGCCGAATTGAAGGTAGGAATGCGGGAGACTTTTTAAATATTTATATGCAACGGTTGCAACGACGTGAACATCTTGGTGGCTATGAATTTTCAATGTTATGAGATGATATTCAAGGGATTTTTATTAAATGAAAAAGACATTTGTAAAATTAAATCGACCTCTTTAAATTTCAATGGTTTGTAAAAAAACAACACTGCATTAAATAAAAAATGCAATACAAAAAATACCAAAACAAGTTAAAACCTAAGAATAATTAAATGTGATTAAATTTATAACAAAACACTAAGAAATAATAAATAACAGAAAAATAAATTTGAAGTCTAAAAGAATAATATGGGCAGAACTTTAGTTACGGATGGTCACATTGGAGCCAATGTTTTTGGGATGTCCCGAGTCATAAGGCTCTTTATACACTATAATAGATACAATAATATTATGTTTCGTTGTTGTTGATGGGAAAAGAGCTGGGTATCGGGCCTCTATCACAAATATTCGTGCGGGCACGTGCTTTTTCCTAAGTCAAAAACTAGGCCGGTGTCCAGCTCTGGACGGGAACAAAAATTGCCAACCATAAAGTCAAAATTCCTTATGCGGGCCAGTAAAAATCGACTATTAGATTTTATTATACCTATTAACATATTTTGGTAGCTTTAGAGGTTACAAGCAAAATCCCAAAATAGGTTTTAGAAAATTTTAATTTTTCAAAAATTTATGAGTGATTGAAAATTTCAGGTATATTTTTTTTAAATTACAATATATCAGCGAATAATTACTGGATTTTTAAGAAAATTGGATTGTATGTTAAGAATTAGTAGAGGAACAAAATAAAAAATAATTCACGTAAAAAAAAAAACATAAATTGCTTATAAATAATTAATTTTACAATAAACAAATGATAATTTAACTAACTTCTCGGTGTTGTAGGAGAAAATTTAATTACAAAAAATATTCGTTAAATTATCAGCTTAATAACTGCAAAAGAAAATTTTTGTAATGTCTTACCAGAAAAAAATCTTAACGATTTAATAGGTAGACAGCGGCCGAGGCTACCTGTAAGTTGACGCAAAAACAAATAAACAAACAAATAAAAACAAACAAAATAAATGAAAAAAAACAAACAAAAACAAACAAACAGAAAAATAAAAATAAACAAAATAAATGAAAAAAAAAATAAAACAAACAAAAACAAACAAACAGAAAAATTTTTACGTAAAAAGTTCAATTACCAAGATACTTACCGAGATTATTTAAAAGCTAGGGTTTGTTCCAAACACACAGCGGATTGTTTTTTGGTGATTGTTAAAACTGCCCAGGTACCGTTAAAATTCTGAACGATTTGAAAGAGTCCTTACAAAGACACGGCATTGAGAGTGCCTCCTTTAATCAGTGGGTTACCACTGACAGGTGGTTAATTTGCTCTGCGAAATTTTTTAACCTTTTTTTTATAATTTTTCTTAAATAATAACATTTTGCAGATGCCAATTGCTTCGTGAGACTGAAAATGTCCATAATTTTTTACAAAAATTGAAAAAAAATTTACCAGATGTTTTAAAACACGATTTTATTGCTGAATCTCAAAGAAAGTATTTGAATGACGTTAAAAATTTTCTTTAACCTGGTAAATTTCTACTCACCCTTGACTTCTCTAAAAATTACTCATTCCACTTTCAGAATGCGATACAATCACAACATGAGCTCTACCTTTTTATATTTTGAATGGCTAGTAATGGTGGAATTAGCCAAGAAGTAGCGTTTCGTAACGTGACGTCTGTCAAAATCTATCAAATTGCAGAAACGTGTAAGCGATTAGTGAAATCGTAAAGTAGCGGTACGCTACGTTGAGACCTGTTGAAATTAACTTTTCAAACGTCGCGCTACGTTGACAATTCATTTGTTAGATAAAATAAATTAAATTTGGATGTTATAAATGGAATTTTTTGAACAAATTAATTAAAATAAGTATGACAATGAGTGTTTGTTTACAAAAACTGGAATTTTTCAAGTCATATTTAAGTTGTAAGGTGGCATTTCGAACGTTGCCTACCGTTTTGACTAATCGATGCTACGTTGACAAGCAAACGTGACGTTACGTTACGAAACGCTACTTCTTGGCTTATTCCAGCATAAGTTGTGCTGTTAGACAAATGTAACAGTTACAGTTCATCGTTCTAGTTTCTTTTGCCAAATTAAGATCCTCGTAATGAGGCATATTTGGACGAGTTCTTTTGAAAATACCTTTTTCAAATTCATTAATAGTAAGTCGGCAAGAGTTATGTACATAAACTTTTTGGGAATTTACTATTAGAAATATTAAATTGACCATTATTATACTCCTTTATTACTTCCGGATAGAATAATATTATGTGAAGGTTTATTTTTAAAAATGATTTTTTCCTACACACAGAACGCATACTTTTGTCCGATTTTCTTCATGGTCACATTTATAATGCGGATGTGAAATCGACATTATTACAGAAACGATGCAGAATTATTCAATAACATATATCGGTGCAAATCTTAAAAATTCAAGTCCATCGACCGAAAAGTTCTTATATTTATATTTTAAACTTAACTTTTTTAATTGCGGAAAACACAAGAGTGTCGCTCCGCCACCTTGGGATGTTTAACGTTATTATTTTTATCATTTCGTAATTGAAAATTTTCGAAAGATTCGCATTCATAGTAATATTAGGATGTACATATAAACGTAAATATACACTTGTACAATAAGTATATATATGGGACGTTTCACGTCAACTATGCCACCTCGCTGCCCAAAATCTGGTGCGTCCAAATAGGTCATATGATAGCTCATTTTTCTTGTTGAAGTGTCTGCTTTCGAAGTGCTGTTTTTGAAAAAAACAATATGGCGGTTCAACATGACGACAAGAAAGATAGGTAGTTGGAAAAAATCATCAAGTTGATTCATTTATCACGTTATATCTCACAAACGACTCAAGATAATTTGGTGAAATTTTGCAACTCGAGGTCTAGTAGAACTTTATTGGTACGAGCGAAATGTGGGCGGGATTAAGTAAGTGACACGCCCACTTTTAGACATTTTGTGAATTGAATTCAATATATCTCTAAAGCGGTTTCAACGATTTTGATAAAAAGCTAGGATCACCTATTCGTAGGGATCAGTATTAATTTGTAGAATTTCAAAAAATTATATAGTCTCGCATATGGGCGTGGCACCACCTACAAAACTTTAATACATTATAATAATAGAATTAATGAAGTAATTTGTCTGAAATTTAGTTTAGGGAGCCTACTGCATATGAAGTACTTCTGAGCAAAAAATGGGTAAACTATCACCAGTGGGCGTGGTACCTCCCATACAAGTGAAATACGTTATTTGGTACAACTCAAAAACTATATGAAATATTTTGATTCAATTTCGTTGGAAGGTGTGAATTATAAGTACCTTGATATGAATGAAAAGTAGAAAGCATTAAATGAGTGCCACGCCCACTTTTTAACAATTGAGAATTGTAACTCAATAATGATCAATGCACTATTCACCCGGTAGTTTTTTTCATAAAACGCTCTCAGCTTTACCCAGGAGCAACAGCGGTGACGTGGCGGAATTTGATCCCATTGTGCGTTTTTTTATATTTTTTTTGTAATATTTTTAAATAATTTTCTTTTTTTTACCATTCTTATTAAAATTATTTGATTAAATATATTGAATGGTAGATATGTATGTAGGAACTGTAGGCTTTCTTCACTTCTTTTTAAATAAAAACAACACAACACACTGCACCTTTTAGTGTCTATTTACATTTTATTTACACATCTTCTTTAGTTAGTATATTATTTTATTTTACAAGTTTATTTACATTAGTTCTTCTTTTCATTTAAGTTTCTTTTTAACATCTTTTAAAAACTACTTCTGTTCTTTTCTTTGTCTTTTTACTTCTTTAATGTCCGCAGACAACCGTCTCCTTCAACTTCTTAAATCAACTACTCTTCTGTTCAACTGTCGTTTGTTAGTTTATTCAAATCTTTTCGTCATGTTTGTTTCGTTAAAGTCTCGTTCATTTTGTCAATGTTGCCAAGTCGTCCGTTTAGCTCCGTTCCCACATTCGGCCCTCCTGCGACCTCATTCGACCCGAATGAGTGATTGCACTTCTTCATAATCTAGGCATGATCTGCATTGCGTGCGCTTGATGGCGACCAGCTTATGATTTTTAAATTTAACTTCCAAAACGTATAATCTCCATTTTATTAGGGCTTCGATTATCGCCTTTTGTAGTTTTTCCCCAACTTCGTCAATGAAATCATCTTTCAGCCAATTCTTTATTTGTTCATCCACGATACAATGATCGGTGAATGACATTCGCCTCAACTTTTGATACACTACTTCTTCCTTTTTCACTGTTTTCTTAACTTCTTTAGCTTTTTTCTGCTTAACTTCCTTGGCATTTTTCTCTTTTACTTCCATAACTTCTTTTTCCATTGCTTTTTTAACATCTTTCTTCTTTGTTTCTTTAACATCTTTCTTCTTTACTTCTTTAACATCTTTCTTCTTTACTTCTTTCTCCTTAGCTTTAACACCTTCCTGTTTTGCTTCTTGAACATCTTTTCCTTTTACATCTTCAACATCTTTCAGCTTTACTTCTTCTTCATCTTTCTGCTTTACTTCAAAAACTTCATTCTCCTCAACTTTCGTCACTTCTACTTCAGAAGTTTTAATCAAGTTAATTGACGTAACATTTTTTATGCCAACTTTTCTCTCATCTTTTCTTAGTCCCGCATCTACATTTCCGCATTCGAATGAGCGATGTCCCATCTGATTGCACTTGAAGCATTTGTACTGTTTTAGTGAACAATCAATAGCTAAATGTGAATCATTTCCACACTTGAAACATTTCTTCGCTTTTTCCTGCTGGGGTTGTTGTTTTCTTCCAGAATTTTGTGAATGGCCCAATCTGTTTGATGACTGGTTGGAACTATTCACCATCTCATACACCCGCATATTCTCCTTTAACTCAGCAATCGTTCGCGCCTGGTACAATATACTTTTGTTTACCTTCGAATCCGTAATACCCTCTACGAAATATTGTATTAAGCTTTCGTCATCCAATTTTATGCAATTTCCAATTTCAATCATTGCATACAAATATTCACGTAAAGTTTCATTCGGTTGCTTTTGTCTATTCCCAAGTCTTCGATGAATTTCAGCCGATGGTAACACTTCATCAAACTCTTCAATCAATGCTATCTTTAGCAACTCCCAACTATTTACACCTTTTGTACATCTTATAAAAAGTTTTGCAGCACCTTTCAATAGCTGCTTTCCATAAATAAATTTCTGCAGACTATTCCACCCAACTGTCATAGCGTTGTCTTCAAAATCAGCGATCCACTGGTTGATGCCAAGGGAATCGGTTCCATTAAATGTTGACATGCTATCTTCAATGTCCCTTAAGGTAAAATTGGATCTCTGCTCACACCTCATTTGAAACAAATTATTCTCTCCTTCTTCAGCTCTAGAAAGACCGAAGTGTTTCAGAAGCCTGTCCTGTAAGTCCACTTTCCTACCCGTCGTTTCTAATTCCAACCAACCCAACTTTTCCTTAAGTCCATCTATGCTCAACTTCAATACGCTATTTACGTCCATTTTTAAAAAAAATCAAAAACTCATTTCAAAAAAAAACAATTAAAATCTATCTTAAAGTATACCTTAAAATAATAGCATAATGTAAAAGTTAAATCAAATAAAATTACTTTCTAAAAAATTTTATTTTAACACACAAAAGTTTTCTCAGTGTTACTTTAAAATCAACTTCTTGCTGCTTAAAAATCTCTTCTTTAAAATTTTACTCTTCTATAGCTTATCTACTTCTTCTTTTCAATTCAACTCTTCTTCTTGTTTATTTTTCTAATAAAGTTATTTTCCTTCTTTTTTCTGTAAACAACTTCTCTTCATTTTAAATTATCTTCTTAATATTTCTTTTTTTTAAAATTATCTCCATTTTCTTTACTTTTTTTTTTAAAAAAAACATACATTTTTAATGAAATTATATGATTTTGCTTTCAGTGCACTGCTTTTGCAACAACTTCACTTTCATCTTCTCTTAAAATTCCTACTACTTTCTTTATTTTCGTTACTCTTCTTTTTTTTTCACAAAACCTCTTTCGTTCGTTTTCAATTTTCCCTCTTCTTTTTCTTCTTAAATCATCAATATTTTTTTCAAAATTTTCTCCTTTAAATTTAAAAATTAACTCTTAACTTTCCTTAAATTTTAAACATACCTTTTTAATGAAATAATATGCTTTATAATTTAATCTCTAATTTCAAATAAACTTCATTTTTTCCTTTATAAAAACAAACAAAAAATCTAACTAAGCATAAAGCACTTCATTTCGTTTGACAAACTATAAGCTACATAAATCAAAACCATATTACCAGCAATAAGGGTTGATTTTTGCATTTCGTTGTTCTCACTCTCTTTCTCTCTCTCCATACTACGGCTTACTACGATCGATCTTTTTTCTGTTGTTGCTTGCTACGTTGACGTCACTTGCTTGCATAAAACTTCGTTTGTGTGTGTATGCAAAAAACTTTGTGCATGCATAAACTTTCATTGATGTTGTTGTTGTTCAGCTTCTTTCCGCCTACATTTATCTTTCAATAGTTTCATCTTCTTTCAATATTTATTATATATAAACTTTTCAATTCAGCTTCTAGTCAATTTATTTCCAAAATTCTGCATCTGTTTTCCTCATTTTCTTTCGATAGCCTGCTGCTTTGTCAACTTGCTTCGTTATTTCACTTACTTCGTTGTCAGCATGCTGCTGCTGCGTCGTCTCAGCGATTGCGACTGCGTCGGCGTTGTATAATGACGTGCTTCGGCGTTCGTCGGCAATGGCACAGCCGAATATGTGTGTGTATAACGCTTTATCTTTTCGTTGTTTGCAAAAATGGCGTTTGCAAATATTTCAATTTCTCACTTTTGTCTTTAAAATTTCTTTAATAATCTTTTCACTCAAAGTATTTTCTTAATGTTTTCTGCTTCTTCTTATGTTTTATTTTGGTTGAGCCCCCATTTGTAGGAACTGTAGGCTTTCTTCACTTCTTTTTAAATAAAAACAACACAACACACTGCACCTTTTAGTGTCTATTTACATTTTATTTACACATCTTCTTTAGTTAGTATATTATTTTATTTTACAAGTTTATTTACATTAGTTCTTCTTTTCATTTAAGTTTCTTTTTAACATCTTTTAAAAACTACTTCTGTTCTTTTCTTTGTCTTTTTACTTCTTTAATGTCCGCAGACAACCGTCTCCTTCAACTTCTTAAATCAACTACTCTTCTGTTCAACTGTCGTTTGTTAGTTTATTCAAATCTTTTCGTCATGTTTGTTTCGTTAAAGTCTCGTTCATTTTGTCAATGTTGCCAAGTCGTCCGTTTAGCTCCGTTCCCACATGTATATCTTATTCTTTTCCGAGTGTTGAAATACTTTTATTTTTTTTTTTTTTTTTTTTTTACAAGAACTTGAAATTGATGTCCAGACATCGAAATTCAGTCATCAGAATTCGACATCAGTTTCAAGTTCTTGAAAAAAAAAAAAAAATTAATAAAAGTAATTCAAAACTCATAAAGTGAACAAGGTATAGCTACCATTCAATATATTTTATCAAATAATTTCAATAATTATGGTAAAAAAAAATGATTTTAAAAAAAATACATAATGGGATTAAATTCCGCCACGTCCCCGCCGTTGATTCTGGGTAAAGCTGAGAGCGGATTATGAAAATAACTACCGGATGAACAGTGCATTGATCATTATTGTGTTAAAACTTTCAATTGTTAAAAAGTGAGCGTGGCACTCATTTAATGTTTTCTACTTTTTATCCATTTCAAAGCACTTATAATTCACACCTTCTGACGAAATTGAATCAAAATATTTCATATAGTTTTTGAGTTATACCATATAATATATTTCACCTGTATGGGAGGTATCACACCCGCTGGTGATATTTCGCCCATTTTTTGCTCAGAAGTACTTCATATGCAATAGGCTCCCTGTACAAAATTTCAGACAAATTACTTCATTAATTCTGTTATTATAACGCATTAAAGTTTTGTAGACGGTGCCACGCCCATATGCGAGACTATATAATTTTTTGACACTCTACAAATTAATGCTGATCTTTACGAATAGGTGATCCTAGCTTTTTATCAAAATCGTTGAAACCACTTTCGAGATATATTGAATTCAATTCACAAAATGTTTAAAAGTGGGCGTGTCACTTACTCAATCCCGCCCACTTTTCTCTCGTTCCAAGATAGTTTTACTAGACCTCGAGTTGCAAAATTTTACCGAATTATCTTGTGTCGTTTGTGACGTATAACGCGATAAATGAATCAACTTGATGATTTATTCCAACTACCTATCTTTCTTGTCGCCATGTTGTTCCGCCATATTGGTTTTTTTCCAAAACTGCACTCGGCATTCGAAAGTAGACACTTCAACAAGAAAAATGAGCTATCATATGACCTATTTAGACGCACCAGATTTTGGGTAGCGAGGTGGCAAAGTTGACGTGAAACGTCCCATATATACAAATGGTTTAACGATTGAGAAAAGCACTTTCATATTTATTCAAATTTTCCCCCATCTAATATATAAAAATATGAATATCTTTTACATAGGAGCAGCTACGATTTTAATTCAAACGGATTTTTTACCTATAATCAGCAACAAATACAGCCCTGCTCTCAGATTTTGTCGACATTTTTAGACTACATGTCGAAGCTTCCTGACAACCGTGAGCCACTGCCATCATTATTGTGAGGTTGAATGATAGTCTATTTGTTTTGAAATTAGCTTCTACAGCATTCGTGACTGTTTTTGTTTCGCTACTGATCTGGACTTAACAACGCTTGGCAAATTCAAATATGATCTTGGAGGGTTGTTAAATCCAAATCAGCAATGAAACGTAGTTAAAACACTCACGAATGTGGTAGAAACTCATTTAGCATACTTAACTCTATTTTTCGTAATTCGTCACTTGTATCCCTTTGCTTCTAACCTCTTCATTCGCAAAAAATATGCGTAACCGTTCAAATGATTGGGAAATTCCCAATGGTGTTCCTGGATTTGAGAGAACTTCTATATTTGCTTTGCCAGTCGATTAGCTATTGCAAACTTATCAAATACTTTCCAAACGAAATGTAAAATACTTAAAATTATGTTAGCTTAAAATTAAGATTTTTTTTTTTTAATCCAACAAATAATTTACTCATTCCTGGTTGATTCGTTTGAATACTGTTTGTCTGGTGTTGCAGTGATTATTCTTCGCACACTGGTGTTTCTACTACGGCATTCTCCGACTCCTTTGGGAAATTCAAACACTTCAAATTCATTCATTTCATTTCTTACCAACACATGAGCGGGAAAAAAATTCCGTAAAAATAATTGTTGAGTTCATCATTCCCTCAACCGAAGGAGCAGAATGAAAGCCAGTCATTTTGTTTATTAAAGATTGAAAAGAAAAGAATGAAACAAATGTACCCACCCATACAAACCACTGCATCCGTGTATGTCCTTTATAAAACCACAACATAGACCTGAAACAGGGCATAAAATGAACAAATGCGAATAAGAAAATCGCAGGAGTAACAAGTGAATTTCGCACATACGAGCGGAATGTGATGAAGAATACCAACAGACAATACAACAAGAAAAAGGAACCCCGAACAGAAGGGAACAATCTGCAAAAGCATAATGATTATAAGCGTGAAAATTGTATTTATGAGTTGATGGGTCGGGGACAAGATATCATGTACATATCATATCAGAAGCTAAGTTTGTACCCGTAAAGAATGTAGGTGGAATACAAAAAAACAAAAAAAAAAAAAAAAAGACGAAGGAAAATAAAAATTTCACGACTGGGGGGTTGCTTAACCTCAACGGTGCGTTAGCAAAAAGTTGTAATTGGAATTTTATACGAGTTTTGTGGCCGTTTCCAATTAATATTGAATTATTATTATTTACAGTTGTTTAGATGGCACGAAATTTTTGGTGTGTCAAAGTTAATTACAGAAGTTGAATTGATGATAAATAGATTGCACTTTCGCATAAGAAAAAACCTGATTCTCAATTGTGTTTTGGCTTCTGATTGTAATCAGAAGGGTAATAAAAACAAGAGCTCACTGCGACTTGCTTTGGTATTCATCGGGTCCAGTCAACTGGAAATACTGCATTTCAAGCAAAGTTATACACAATCAATAAAACATCTACTCGGGGGGTAATTTTACGTATAAATAACTAAGGTGACCTTTGTTTATAAAAATAAGAAATAATCTCTACTGTTTTGTAATGGTAATGTACAATATACCTACAAAAAAATGAATCTGCGTTTTTCAATACGACCACATACATATTGATGCTTAAATCTTTATTGTGCCTTACATTAGGTCGTAAATTATCCAGATCCTAAAGTATAATGTGTTCTTTATTGGCAGGCTATATTTACTTGTATGAACATACACACACTGACTTTTAGTCAAAGAGTAATGTACGTGTGGTAGCAGATGCAAAAGGATGTTTCGAAAAATGTTACGTTGAGTTAAGTTTTGATTGCAAACCTAGTTCAAAACTTAAAGCTGCTCGGAACCCCCGGCACCAAAAAATTCATTTTGATGTAAATAAGAAGCAACAGGTAAAATATAGTCCATTTCATAGAACATTTTATGAAACTGAAATCATTTTCAAAACCGAAATTTTTGATATGGATTTTGAGCTGCTTAATTCGAATCTTAATTTGTTTTTCCGTAAGTTCTGTAATTTTGGAGATATTGTCCATTCAAGGTGGCAGGTAATGACCCTAATTTTGAACTTCTCCCGATTTACCTATTTTTTGCTGCAATGGCCGTTTTCACGACATCTTCGTATGGCCACTTCTTCTGCTACCTGTAGTCCATGACGGAAGACTTCCGTTGTAACTTAGTTTGTGCTGTGCGTGATCCATCTAAATTATTGCCGCATGTATTGTACGAAGACAGAATCGTGTCGACATCTGATTAGCAATTTAACGTCAGGGTTGGTCGCTGGCCAGGCCATGCACACGGGGGAGTTTTGGGGGTTCAAACCCTTCCAAGAAGATCTTTTACCATTTTATAACGGTACAAATTTAGTGTTTAGTATAAAGTTCCTTCGTTTTTATATAAGAAAAACCCCATCAAGAGCAAACCATGGTTCTGGTCACTGGGTAATGTATTTTAAAGAATGTCGGCGAAGACAATTATTTGTGAATACTTGGTTGTTAACCACGTACTATTAGGATCTGTTGTTTTAGAATAATAGGTTTTGACTTCTCGCTGACTAACTCAGGTGGTAAAGTTTTTTGTCAGCACTTTGAATGGGGTTGCAAGAATTAGTTAGGGTTGCCTTGAATAAATTTTCTCAGACCGCAATGAAGAACTCACCATTTTTTTCTTTGCAGTTACATATTGCATAGCGATATATCACATTTTTTGGATTTTTTTTTGAATATATCGATGGCTACGGGACAAAGCAAGGTTAATCAAAATATTCTATTTTAAGGAAAGATTTTCAAAAATCAGCCGTAAACAAGATACCCAAAAACGCACGAGAAGACTTACTCACTTTTTTCCCACTGGGATATCGACATTCCAAGTCAAAATTTCTACTTATCTCATTTTTCACCAAAAGCTGCATTGTAATTTACGCCATGGAAAATAAATATATGTTCTCAAATACAAATACAGGTCAAACCCATTGTTAATCAAATCAATATTTCCACATTTAGAAGGACTAGAGAGAGTTTACATGTATGACCAACTTCCATTTTATTGTACAACAGCAAAGAAAAACACGTGGGGTTTGACGACGGTTTTAACCAATTTCGAGGTCGCTGACACCGAATATGAAGTCAGTTTTTCGGGTCACCCTAATTTTTCGCACCATAGGGGTCCAGGTCAAACCCTACCCCCATTGTGAATTAAATCAATATTTCCCAATTTAGGAAGGAGTGGAGAGGGCTTACATGTATGACCAACCTAGATTTTTTTTCCAAAGAGAAGCATTTGTTCCTTTGGGACCTAACGCCTCCGACCCCTCCTTAGAGGAGCTTCCATTCGTATTAAAACCATATTCACACCATATCCTTTATTGGTGCTCCTATAGGCTTCTAAGGAAAATTTGGTGAATCAGACAGGGGGCTGTTGTGCCCCCCGTACAAAAAACCAAAATAGGCATGCCACTAACGCACTAACTGTATGGAAGCCATATTTTCACGATATCTAAGGATAATTTTCCGCCAGGCTTATATTGTAAATAATTGGGGATCTAATGATGGGGCGTTGTACCCCGCATACAAAAACTATATACAAAAAACACTTAAAACAATATATATCCGCACTTTTGACAGGTATCGATCCAAAACTTGATGCATGGATATATATGGTACATACCAAAAACCATACGAAAAATATAAGGGATTGAAAGGAGAGGCATTTCACCCTCCATGAAAAAAAATTCTGAGCATTCAATAATTCTGGACATTTAGCAGCAATGAAATTGGTATCTACCAACGTCCGTGGTGTTTGACATCCTTTTTTAATTGTTATGAGGTCGCTGAAACCGAATATGAAGTCAGTTTTTTCTGATCACCCAAGGTTTTCGTATCACATGGGGAGGCGGGTCCAGGGCACCTTATTTTTAGTTAAATAAATATTTCCTCTTAAAGGGAGAACTGAAGAGGGTTAATATGTATGACCGACTCCCATTGCAAGGAGGAACATTTCATTTGGGGTCCTATCCCCTCTGACCCTTCCTTAGGGGGGCTTTCATACATAGTAAAATCAAATTTAAGTAATCTAGTTTTCTCATGACAAAAGTAGAATTTATCTTAAATTAAATCCAAAATGTACTTAATTAAGGCTCAAATAAACTTGATTATATCAGAAACATGCTTTGTGAACATGTGTAACATCTCCTGGTCCAATTCCTTAGTTTTAGAGTTTTTGTTAGTTACATATTATGTAACCCATGCATCAAGCTTCGAAATGACGCCTGCCGTAGGTGCGGAGATATAGAATTTTAAGTGGTTTTGTATGTAGTTTTTGGATGCGAGATGCAACGCCCTATCTGTCAATTCCCCCTTTTTACGATATAAATCTGGGGGAAGATGATGACAATATGGCTTCCATATGTCTATAATGGTTAAGACGTACTGCAAAGACAAACGAAAACACGGAAACTCTATGTGTTTTATGGTATTTTGTATGGGAAGGAACAACACCCCCTTGACAGATCCCCCATTTTCCTTAAAAATAACATATGATGTAAATATGCTTTTAATCCATCTAGTGCCTTTGTCGAGTTGCGATGACAAACATACCCACCAATGATTTTATTTAGTAAGATAAAAAAATCATACAATTTGTATGGGAGTCCCCCTAAGGAGGGGTCGAAGGGGATAGGCTCCCAAGAAGAAAATGTTCCTCTTGAAAAGGTAATGCGGGTCGGTCATACATATTAACCCTTCCCGGTCCCCCCGAAAAGAGGAAATATTGATTTAACTGACAATAGGGGGCCCTGGAGCCGCCTCCCCCTGTGGTACGAAATTAAAATTTTTTTTTTCAATTGCTTAAATACAAATTTCACACAATAACATCAATAAGCATAATAGCCGAATGAGCTAAAGACTTCGTAATTTATCTACATATGGAGGTATAAGATGTTGTACCCTTGGTTCTAATCTCAGTATGGATGGTTTGTTTTTTTTTTTTTTTCCAATTACAGTTTAAAATTAAAATTATGTTTTTTTTAATTTTTCTCTCCCTCTCTTTATTTACTCCAAAATAGTTTAAAATTAAAACTTTTTTTGGCATTGTTCTATATAAATACTTTTTTTGGTTTTAAAATTAAGCTAAAATTTTTACTGTGTACATATTATGAAAAGTTTTACATAAAGGTTTTTAGACCACTCTAGCGACCAAGCCAAATAAAAAATGAAAATATATAAATAAAAATAAATAGGAGGACTCACAGCGGTCACTAAGACCACAAAGTACCTAAAGGACATTGACGCATAAAAAGGGTTTATATTTAACGAAGCAGCATTAAGGACTAAGCAACGTTATTTGTATCTAAAAGACAAATGAAATACTGCTTCTTTTTAAATAAAATAATGTATTTAACCCCAAAGGTATAAAATAAATACTAGATACATATACTATGTATGTACATTAGTAGTCTGAGTTTCATGTGTGCCAGGAAATGTCTTTTGAAATACGAGTAATATTAAATTAAAACTTTTGCATTTCATTTAAATTTTTGGTAAGTTATGTTAGAAAATTGAGTCAATTTCCCTCAAAATTTAATTTCATAAATCGTTAATTTTTTGAGACTTCAATACTTCGTTGTATTGGTATGATATTTTGTCAATATTAAGATGTGTGTTCTCGAAAAAAAAAAACAAAATTTACAAAGATAAAGGCTTAAGAGCTAAAACCTGTTGAGATGTTTTCAATTCCCAAAGCACTTTATCAATGCAAAGTAGCTCATGGTATTCGTCAGTGCTTTTAAGAATTCCACATCCACACAGCCATTCAATTTTACAGTTTTCAGTTTGATATGGAAGTAGCAGCCAAAAACCTCTGTTGTCTTTGTCCTTGTCGCAATTTTCGCTCAATCCGCAGGCAGCCCACATCAATGATACTCTAAACGACAATGGATGATGATGGAAATAGAAATTGATATTCTTATATAAATGGTTAAGGAAGCCATCGTATATTACGTAGTTGTCTTGCGATTCGCCTTCTTTACTTTGGTCTCTTGGTTTTTTATTTGTTTTGTGGTCTGATTCAATTTTATTAATGTCAAGGATAAATGAATATAAAATCACTTCATCTCATAGTGGACTCACAAATATTTTTTCATGATACGCCTCTTTTATCCTGTTTAGTTTTGAAGATTGATGGGAATTCAATAAAATTAGCAATTAATCTAATAATATTCTTCATTAGTCAGTTCCAGCTGACACATGAGAAGGTGTGGTAAAATGCTTTTGAAAAGTACGATTTGCACAATAATCACAACAAGAACCTGTTTTTTGACCCCTTTTTCCAGAGATTGATTTATTGGGAACCGAAGGAACTTACAGACGCGGTTGAAGATTTTTATACATAGGCTGACTTTGATATTCACATGAAAATAATGGGGAAAGTTTTAAAATATTTACTTAGGAAGGTTTGAATCAAAAATCGTGAAAAAAAAATTTCTATACACATTCGGAAATAGTTTTTTTGAGTACATGCACGGTGAATGCAGCTTTAATTCGTTTAAGTACGAAACATGAAGCCAATAAGAGCCATTCAGAATTGTTGTCACTTGCAGAGTTCAAAACAAGTGCAACAATAGCCGTGTTTTTTTTGACGCGTATATTCAATTGTGGATACCTTCAAATTGCGATAACTCATGAACAGTAAGTCACACAATAGAATTCTAAGAAACTTTTTTATGGAGAATCACGTTCTCTTTCATTTTATATTTTAAAAAATTTATTTTTAAGGAGGTATTTTATAAAAACTGGTTAGCGCCGATAAATGGCAAAAAATCACTTTTTTTTATATAACTTCTAAATAATTATTTTTTTTTTTACAAAAGATTAAAATTATTTGTATTATTTGTGGTTCTCCTTGAAAAAGACCCTTGGACTTTTTATCGTACGACTCACCGTTCAAAAGTTATCGCAATTTGAAGGTATCCACAATTGTATATACGCGTCAAAAAAAACACGGCTAATATCTTGGGTTACTGTGTAATTTAGAAAATGCTTTCGTCGATAACAAAGCCTTTAACTACAAGAAGAAAAAAAATAGTACTTGCTACTTTATTTCTCATAAATTTTACCCAAATTTCAAATCAGAATAGTGACAACTCCAAGCTGAAGTAAATTTCACCTTATTGTTTTAGTCAATTCGGAATGTATGTTTGCTAGTAATTTTTTTGAAAAAATTGGCGTGATATTTACCTTCAGGCATGTCGTAGAATCCGACTGGGTTTTGCTTTTTCTCGGAATTGGAAATCGATATCGATTTGAAATGGTGTCGTGAATTCCGATTGGATTTCAATTTTTCGAACAGAAGTAAAACCGATATTCGAATCAGCTGTTTGTGAAATAAACTGTCAAAAAAACTGAATAAAAATTTAAAAAAAATTTAGATTGAACATCTAAAATAAAATTTAAAGCAATTGGTGTCGCTTTGTTTAGTTTTACCATTAAATGTAAGACATTTTTGTTTTTTATTCACTAAAATATAAAAAAAGAAAGGAGCTTTGGGTTGCAGCATTTTTATTGGTTCAAAAAAAGCACACCAAAAAATTAAATGGTGCATCAAAAAGCACTGCCCAAAGGGTTGTTTTGTATAACAAAAGGAGTCTACTTACCATGCAAAAAAAAAGAAATCTGGCTTAGCCGGACAGTTGAGGAAAAAAGTGAAGCAACTCTTCAAGCAGTAGTCCGACACTTCAGTACGAAATATTGCTGTAAAGGTATATTCCATGCAAAAAGTACCAGATCGTTCCGAAGAAAAGCAGCTGGTGACTCAAAAGCAAGCCGTCCTGACTAAATTTGACTGTTTCATAATGAACGATGAAACACACGTCAAGGAAGATTTTAAGAAGCTACCGAGACAGCTACTTGTATGGAGAAGGGGTAGGAACAAAGCAAATTTATAGAAAAGAAAATCACAAAATTTCTAAATCAGAATATGGTTTGGTAGACCATATGTACCTGCTGACTGAGAAGTAGTAGCGCATGGCAAAGCCCTTGGCAATATCTGGATAATTTTCCATAACGCCTAATAAAATTTTACTTTGTTCCGTTGTCTTCAAATATTTTATTCTTAAATAAATAGATTTTCTTCTTTTAAATGCTTATTAAAATAACCGTCATAATAAGCTTTAGAAAAACGATAGCAATGAGCTCGTCGTTTTATTTCCGGGAAGTAAATCGATAAAATCGGTTTCTGCGACACCCAAAACCGATAACAAATCCGATTCGAACATGAAATCGACAAAATCGGAATGCACGACACCTTGTCAAATTTTTTGTCGGATTCAAATCCGATTCCGATACAGATTGGATTCTATGACATGCCTGCTTATACCCTTTTCACACTGGCATCGAAAACGGCTCGTTTTCACGTAATTGGTTTTGAAAACGAGATACTTTAAAATTGCATTTACACTTGTACTTCTCGTTTTTGATGACAGCTGAATAGCTGATGTCAGCTTCCTGTCATAACAAAAACAATGTGAAAATAGTTAGTAAAAAAATCACAAAAAATGGATATTTAGCTAAAGTTTTAGTTGCTTTATTTATTATTTATTTCAATTTTGCTTTGATTTTTTTTTTTTTTTTAATTAAAATAAATAATGTCAAATGTGACATGTGAAAATTCACAGTTTACTACATTTATCCACAATTGGACCTGTTTTCAATGACAGTTTGGCTCGTTTTTGTAGAAAACAGCTTCTGAGATGTTTTCGTTTGACTATTAATTTGTATGGAAAACCAGCCGTTTTTGACTGGTTTTTGCCTCAAAAACGAATGATATGAAAAACGAACCGTTTTCGATGCCAGTGTGAAAAGGGTATTACTGTAAAGTTCAAACTACAAAAAAAAATAAAAAATCAAAAAAACGAACTGACCGCGCTAGAGTACGAACCATGGCCCTTCCGTGTGATAAGCAGATACGTAGCATCTGCGCTACTTACGCATATGATAAAAAGGTAAAAAACTTGTATATAAAGAAATTGTTACAAAAACTATAAAAGGCAAAATGATTCCATATTTTTATGATATTTACCTTACTCGAGTGGATTGAAAATTATGACACTCAATTTTGTGCATGAAAAAAATAAAACTATTTTGACAAGAATTATAAATTCAAAATGGTCACACATTTTTTTGTAAATTTGAATACCGGGATTAAGAGGAGGATCAATTAGTGCTCTTACTCTATAAATGACCCCAAGACCGAACTTTTTCTATGTTATTCGATGTGGACTGTGTACACGGAGAGAAAAAAAATTTCTAAAATCTAGCGCATATCGTTCTTAAATGAAATTTTCAAAATATAGCATAAAGTCATCCTAAAATACGCCCAACTTGTTCGCAATTCAAGCTCAAATTTGGGCTTCTTTATCAAAAAAAAAAAAAAAAAAAAAATAAGACCATTTTTTGCTTAATTCAAGATCTTTTGTGATTGTTTATCAAAAAATGAATTTTCATTTGAGTTTATTCTGTGCGTTTATGATTCTCAATATGACTATGTCATCTACTGCTTAAATAATTCCTGCTCGACAGTCGAATTGGGTATGTATAATAGATTAAATACTACTGACATACCATAATGGTATGTTGCGATGTACTGAGGTGTCTTTGGACATTTTGGTACATTTATTTTTGAATATGAAATGACATATCTTGCATTGAGCATATTCATATTTTGATAAATAAGAAGTTACTAAGAACAAATGGGCATATTTATTTTTTTATAAACAAGTACAAAAGGGCTGCGTTGAATTGAATTGAGTTCAAATGGGCATGTTCACTTTTTTGATAAACAATCACATTATTACTTGATATCAAGAAAATTATGGACAAGCAGAAAATTGCACCCAAAATTGATTGGTTTGGGATTGTTTTCAGCTCAAAATTCTCTCCGTGTATTTGAAATTGAAGATTCAGAATTGGGAAGAGATTGAACAGTGGTTGCATGCACCATATTATTTTGGGTAGCGAATTTCGAAGTATGTACTTAGATGGTTGTGGGCTATAAACTTGAGGTGTTGATTTTTTAACTAATTTCTGTGACAGAACATCTTTATGTAGTAAGGTGTCGTGCATCTTTTTGCATTTAAAGCACTTGTAAATGCTTTTGCATTCGTTAAGAATATGAGTAGCCAAACGACAATCAATGCAATATTCATATTTTTAGACCAAAGAAAGCCTGTCATTAATATTTGACTTTAGGAAAACTGGACTAAGTTTTAACGGATGGGAATCTTTACAGACTTTGCAATTTGAAACATCAACGTGACTGTGATAAGATTTTATTATTTTTGTATTCACAGAATTGGTTTGTGATCTAGACTGACTGGTTGCGGGAGTATGAAACTCGGAGACTATCTCTAAAGTTTGATATCTATCGGACTGAAAATTATCTAGATCACTCCACTTGGGAATCTCTGTCTTATACGTAACGCAAGTATATTTGGTGGCAGACGCGTTGAACATAGAAACACAAAAATGGCGTCCCAATTGTGACATCAATTTGACTGACAGGTTTTGGGAGAATGCAACTCTGAAAAAGTCGTAAAGGTGAGATGCAATTATTAATTTCTCTCTGGAGGCTTTTGATAGAAGCTCCAGTTTCACTTGGACAGTATGGCAAATTAAATAATATTTTTAACTGATTGTTAATCAAAACGCGCTTATTTTCATATTGCAAGCGTAAACTTTCCCATGCAATAGGAAACCCTCATTTGTGAATGGAACTTTCTTAACGATTTTTCGAGCATCACCTTTTGTTTTTTAAATAAGGTGGTAGGGAACCTCAACGCAAATGAGACGTGAATTTTTAATGTATATGACCCAAAGCATATCGCCGCGAAATGTTGGCCAAGTAAGGAAATCACCTGTAAATAAGTATGTAGGTGTCGCAAGGGGGTAGTGGCATGTGTGAGCTTGTTCGCTGATGTTCTTGTGCAGAATTCGAAGTATCTGCCTTATAAGCGTTTAGATCTGCTAAATTTTGTAATATTTTGGTCACACATTGCATATACTTTCGGTCTACTTCCAAATACGTTGACTTTACTACTGCTTTATCTGAAGCGGGACCATTTTTCTCGGTTTTGTCTTCAGTTGGGATAGCAGATGAGCAAGCAGCATAAGTGTCCTTCACACTTTCCAAAAACTCCTTAAGCTCTTGCTGCTCCAATTCTAAGTAAACTCTCGTATAGTATGTAGAAGGAACCGAATCAAAATATGCTTCAAATTCTACAAGGCGATCAGATGTCCTTATAAATTTGTTCAACGGAGTCATTTCAATCAAATGAAAAAGTAATTATTTAGGAAGAAAAAATATATATAAATTCTTTTATTTAAAAAACTTTATGTATCTAATTTAAAGCCACCCTAAATTTTTAAATTGGACAAATTTGAATATTGCTTTTTGCGAGATATTGCAGCAATGGCAAATTATAAAATGGATTATGACTACGCACGACACCTATATTTGCTAAATAGAAAATTTCAAAAATGGCCGAATCTGCCAAATGATATATTCGAAAGTGTACTTTATCTTTAGCACCGTTGTGACACCATAGTCGCTTGCACCTTAAGATCTTGAGATTTGCGAAAAAAAGAAAAAATGTATATGTAGATTTTGAACGCGGTATGCACAGAGTAGTAAAAATTCCATATATGCGAACAAGTTTTGTTCAAAAACGTATTCTTAATTATTACCGAAACTAAGTATTTGCTATTCTATTCGTGTAACCGAGAAAATATATACAGTAGGGTGGGCCGATTTGGAAACTGACCTCGGCTAACCCCTATGTGAAAGCCCATTCAATTCTATGAATTTTTTGGCAAGGAACCATACCTCTGCGTTCAACTTTAGTTCGGCGCATTTTCGATCGAAAATTTTACCTTGCATTTACTATTTTTTTATTTTCATATTAAATTTTGAAAATTCTTATAGAGACAAAAGTAATGTCGTAATATGATTTGACTGGTATTTTGGCAGTAATCAATTTAATTGGGTTCGGTTAACATAAAAAGTTCATTTGATAATGTGGAATTGATGTTATATATTTAAAAAAGTGACATGGGTCAAATGAGTTTGAGCCACTTTCAAAATAAGCGATTCATATTCTTAGATGAATTTTTTCAAACAAAACACCAACTTAGAATGAAAGTTCAATCAATTCTATAAATATTTGCCCAAGGAACCATATGTCTACGTTCGACTTTAATTCGGCGCATTTTCGATTGGAAATTTTACCTTGCGCTTAATATTTATTTCTATAATAAATTTTTGTAATTCTTATAGAGACAAAAGTAATATCATAATATTATTTGGCTCGAATTTTGTCAGTAATCCATAAAAATGGGTTCTGTTTTTACGATAAGTTTACTTGATAGTGTTGAATTGATGATATTGATTCAAAAAAATTATATCGGTGAAATGACCGATTTATAATAAACGATTCATATTTTTACATGGATTTTTGGTATATTGTTCTGTAAATTTAAAAAAAACGGCTAATTTATTTCCTAAAACTGCCACTAGATGTCGCCTTGGAAAAAAATTAATGTCAGATTCAGCATCCAAAAACACTTGGGTTGGTGTTTTGACTGAAAAAATCCATGTAAAAATATGACTCGTTTATTTTGAAATCGGTTATTTGACCGATATAATTTTTTTAAATCAATATAATCAATTCCACGCTATCAAGTAATCTTTTATTAAAAACAGAATCCAATTTAATTGATTACTGACAGAATACCAGCCAAAACATATTATGACATTAGTTTTGTCTCTACAAGAATTTTGAAATTTTAGCATAAAAATACATAAAAATATTAAATGCAAGGTAAAATTTTCAATCGAAAATGCGCCGAACTAAAGTTGAACGTAGAGGTATGGTTCCTTGAGCAAATATTCATAGAATTGAATGAACTTTCGGCTTACGTTGGTGTTTTGTTTGAAAAAATTCATCTAAAAATATGAATAGTTTATTTTGAAAGTCAGTCGTAATAATCGGCTATTTGATCACTTTTTTGACATCACTTTTTCAAATACATAACATCAAGTAAACTTTTCATGATTATTGCCAGAATATCAGCCAAATCATATTATGACATTACTTTTGTCCCTATAAGAATTTTCAAAATTTATTATGAAAACAGAAAATATATTAAATGCAAGGTAAAATTTTCGATCGAAAATGCGCCGAACTAAAGTTGAACGCAGAGGTATGGTTCCTTGGGCAAAAATTCATAGAATTGAGTGAACTTTCACATAGGGGGTAGCCGAGGTCGATAAAATTTCGTCCATACAATTTGGCCCACCCTGATATACAGAAATCCCCGCTTATAAGCATTTGTGAAAACGCATGATTTTTGGTGCATATAAGCATGAAATGCATATAGAAAAACTCGGTTAGATGCATCAGATATGGTTATATAGAATCTTAGTTTCATAAATGCTGTTACTTAATGCCAACTAACTAGAATCCTTGAAAAATATTTTTAAAGGTAAAAAGCTGTGAAAATAAATGTATAATAATATGTGCAAAGATGGCAAAAGCTGCTATCGTTTTAATAATTTTTCAAGTGAGAAAATAAAAATTTTTAATTGTTGTGATAAAATTCCCAAAATCAGGATTTTCAAGTTGTTTTTCTAAGAAACTACAAGTCCTAGAGCAAATCTGATTTTGCCAGCTTGTAGATCTGACCGAGAACAATACCCTGGTCTATGTAATTCATATTACCTAAACTTATTTGAGGTCGCTGAAAATTGAATTTTTTTCCTGCCGTTCTTGCGAAAACGTGGTTTTTTGAGGTTATAGCTCCATTTTTAAGAATATAAGAATATAAAGATTTGGTGTTAAAAAACTATACAGTTTTTGTGTAGTATATATAAATCGATTTTTTTATGTTTTTCAATTATGCTGTCTGAAAAACGCTCTGCTACTCAAAAGGAAGGCATCGTACGAAAAAAGTGTATAAGACACAAACTGCTTAGAATCGTTCAAACTGACTTTTTCAGAATTTTCTGAGGCTATTATAACTTTTCAAAAATTGGTTAGAGAAAAAGAAGTTAAAAAAGTAACAAAAATTCTGAAAAAATTCACACGTACACTTTGGACGATTCTTAGCATTGTATGCCTTATATACTTTTTTGCTTCAAACGAATCGAATATTTTGATAAAAAAAACCTAAATGGTCCTACTTCACTGAAACCTTAATAACTTAATATGATCCTATTTTGGTTAACTTCTGCTTAAAATACTCGCAATTAAATTCACTGATAAATATAAATAAAAAAAGTGTATTTGTATAAGCACTTGCCTCAAAAACCGTGTTTTACTTGGCTTTAATAGAAAAGTTGTAAAAAACTTCTATAAATAATAACTTATCCCATTTAAATCTTACCTTAATTATTGGTACATTTGTTGGAAGCTTTGTGAGTTTTTCTGTAAAACAGTTTAAAGTTAACATTGAAATTTTCGATTATCTCAAGAACGGGCCTTAGGAAAAAAAAAACAAGATTTTCGGACTCTTCGATCTCAAATTAGTTTAAAAACATGTTTTGCAAAATTTACAAACACAATTTAATTATTTGTAATGTACTGTAATTATTGAAAAAAAAAAAAACTAAAACTTTTTCGCTGTCGTGCATATAAGCGAGAATGGAGGAAAAAAATTTGAGATTTTTTGAGGCTTATATCCGAGAAATGCATATAAGCGTGTGCACATAAAGGAGAAAAATGTTAACAAATCTAAACGGCAAAATGAAATTGTACAAGTTTTGATGCATATAAGCGAGAAATGCTGATAAACAGCGTGCATATAAGCGGGGATTACGTACTTATGTGAAAGATTTCTGCTGAATTGGTGCTCTTTTCGTGGAAATCACTGCTCGAGATGCACACAAAATGCAAAAATGGTTAGCACTTGATGATTTGCAATGCAATTGTGAAAACGTGGGAATGCAGAAGTGGTAATGTGGGCAATATAATAAAATGAAAAAAATCTTGTGAAATCACCCACCAAGATTATGTGAAAAAGAAATTTGTGTCGCCAAGCAATTAAGCAGCACCTCCCACGTTGCAACAGAATATAATCCCACTCAATCAATTTCAGTTTTCCCACTTCGCAGCGCAGATAAATTTGCACAAAATCAGCAATATCGTTCCATGTCGTATCAGAAATTAATATTTTTCGACTTAAGCACTTATATTATAAAATTCACGTCGCAACTCAGCGTAGTACTCCAATGAACTTCAATGGAAGGAATCCCACGTCACCACACAGCCAATTTGTTGAATGATCCCACGTAGCAGCACAGGAAATAGTTTTCCTCAAAAAGCTCCCACGTCACGGCAATAGGGCACCAAAAAAATTTAAAAAAATATGTCGGAAGTCCCAAATAAATGAGTTCTTCTTGTCACAACCGCACGTGTAAGAAATTAAATCTATAAAAATTGCGGAAATCTGGCTCGTAATGAACCATGTGTTTCTTTGGAAAAGCAAATGACTTTTTTTAGTTTTCGAACTTAATTTAGTTATTTAAAATTTTATTTAGAAAATAACTATTATTTTAAATTATTAATTCACTCGCGACGACCATGCTGTTGTTGCCAAAGAACCAGTTGAATAAGAAGGAAAAAAAAAAAACCAATTGGCGAACCAATAACAAAATTATCGAAGGTGGCCAAATGAAGGTTTGTAAAAATCCCCACAAATGACCCACATCGAAGATGTTAATGAAAATGGTTTCTATGGCGAAAAAATCATTGCTATGTAATTAAGTGGTTGGAAATAAGCCAGATATTACACAGAGTAATATTTTACTTTTTTTTTGGTGAAATTCAAGACATCAAAATAACTGTTATTTTGGCAAATTACAATTTTATATTGTTTTTGTTAACTTTTTCTTAAGACGTTTCTAAATAACACCCCTGAGTGTGATTAGTGCGATTGTCATATGAAAAAAAGGAAAAGTAAACATTACACACATGATAACATTATCGCAGTGATGACACTTCAGTTGTCGTCATTTGTCTTTTTGTGAACATCCCCAATTTCAACCCCTTTCAACGCTGCCAGATATTGCACTCAGGGGCAAATATCCTATGATATTCGCATAATTTGAAAAATTAATGTCCTTTAAGACTTTAAAAGTAAGTACGTAGCCGAAAAACTACGTTAAGAATACATACATATGTAGAGTTCATGATATCTTCACAAACAATAGGACAGTAATTTAGGATGAATGCATTTATTAAGTTGCGGCTTATTCCATATATACGCGTATGAGACTATCAGAGCACCATTGGCCTAATAGTTTAAGAGCCAGTGCTTAAAAATGACTTTGCGTTTCTTAAAGCTGGTTTTGTTCCAGTTGGTTATATACGTAGTAATTGTATACACATATAAACTGTCGGTCAGTCGAGCGAACTGTAGAACAGGCGGCTGATGTATGGTCCCAAACAGGTCATGATTTCGATGGTGATCAAATTAATTTCTTAAGGCTGGAAATTGTTACACAAGGTTGGTCAGCAGCCCCGTGGAAGGTAAAATGCTTTTTTTAGTCAAGAGGAAGGAATCTTACGCAAAAAGTGTACATGGCATAAAATGCTTAGAATCTTCTAAGAAACACGTGTGCATTTTTTTTTGATTTTTTTTTTTTAAATTTTGAATGTAATTTAAAAAAAAAAAAAAATTCCATTTAATGTATTTATGCAGTTCGAATGGAGTTTACTCAATGCCTCGGGTGGCAAGATTATGTGGTCGACATTATAAGCTTTAGAGGGCGGAAAAATTAGTTCATAGACGCTCATCACCGGAATTCGTGAGAATCCAAAATGCGTCCCAACACGTCTAAGCCACTAGAAGTAAGAAACCGTGTTTCCACCAAATGATTTGATGATTTATCTCAAAAATGGGATGATTGGATGAAAGGACGTTGCAGCGCCACATACAAAAATAGACTTGTAATGCTTTAGCAGCTTTCATTATGAAACACGATCGTAACATGGCGTTTTTAAAATTAGTTGATGAATGAATCGGCTCCAAATGTCCAAAAATTTCTCTCTGAATTTTCAGATTTTTATGTTGAGCTCTGTTTGGCCCTATGGTTTATTAATCTATCTGTCTTTTGTTCATTTCTGTGGCAGTTTGACAAAACAACCTTACTCGAAATTGGCAACTTTTCAGGAGTTATTTTGCATGACAAGGTTTTAGGATATATTTTTTTTTTTCGAAATACCTTCGGCTTTGTCTGGGTTCTTCACAAATCCAATAATTAAAAAATCAGTTATCCGACTTGCATGTTTTTTGCTTTCGAAGACCAGCGTATCATGTGAGATTTCAAGATTAACTCTAATTTGAAATACCCATTGTTTAGCCAAATATTTTTATAAATTACTTTAAGTATTGTAACATGGAAACCTTGATATTACTGTAAGGTTCACAAAATAAGCACCAACTTGTAAATTGTATTATCCTTAAGGCTAGGGCTTTCCACAGTTAGAAAAAATCTTTTCTACCTGATGAAAAAGTTATAATTAAGCGTGCCTGAAATTGTCTTTTCACTTTGTAACTCGTACGAGTATGTATTACGTGATGCCTAGATGTAAGCTAACTACATACGTTACGGAAAAAACTAAAATTTCTCAATTCTATATTTGGTAAGACAATGTCATGCCGCTCTTTGTCCAAATGCGTGTGCCGCATAAGCTCGCCGCAAGTCGTTTGCTCTACGTGGACGATATAGTTAGTTTGAAAGATCCAATTAGCCTTAACACAATTGTGCGCTATTGTTGTGATAGATTGGATAACAGAATTACCTTTAGTGTCATACACTTGAAATAAGTTCCACTGAATTGTTATAATACAAAAAAAAGTTTAGCTTAATTGCAAATTCTTTTTGATATAAAATCTGAACTTTTTAAAATAGATCAATTTTTATGTATTGTATCCTTAACGATGAAATTGTGAAAAGAAATCCGATCAAGAAAATTATATCAAAAATATATTAAAATGTTATCTAAAATTTGTCAGTGGCATACTAAAATTTATTAAAAAAAGGATATCACAGTGATATACGGAATAAAACGCTTTGCGTATATCACAATGATATCAAATGAAAAATGAAAATGATGTACTAAAATTGTATATCAGCAGCTGATACAATTTTGATACAGATACAATGACAAGAAATTGACAAGTTTTCTTGATCGGGAATGAATATACATCCCTACATACATAATCATAAAAAAACACACCTTATTTTTCCCTCCTGACCTAATACTTGAAGGTAGTTAAAGGAGGAGCAACCCGTCCTATCGAGAAGACTTTTTTAGCGAACTTAGATGCTTTTACTCCTCGTTAAAAAAAAAAAAAAACACCTCAGTTTTCATAGTTTTGAGAAATATTTTCAATAATTCCAAAACCCAGCGGGAAGATGTAATATATAGTAACCGAAAAAATAACATTTGTGACCGTCCATTGGAAAAAGTACCTAATCTTCACTCACAAAATTTAGCAGTACAGCTAAAAATGAGAGATATGGTAAATTTTCGATTATCAAATACCTAAAAAAAAAACCGGTCTTACCGAAATTCTACCCTATAAAAATTGATAATTGACAAACTTTGAACTTCGTTATCTACAAACTTAAGATTTTTAATTTTACGATTTCAAAATGCCACAACTCAGTAAATTTTTGGAATTTTCCAGTGATCGGGGTGTCATTTTATTCAAAATTGTGTGTGTGTCACACGAAAGGCTCGGGCACGTACACGGAGAAAAATACGTATAATAATTTTTACTACATCTAGTCGAAAAATTAAAGTAATCAACACTAAATTTCAAGTATAAATTACCTTACGTATGAACTATTTGATGGTTCCGTAAAGTCATATCTACAAATAAAATGTAGTTAAATAATAAAGGAATATTTACTACAAATTTCCTACATTTGACTATATGTAAGGTAATTTGCATTTTCAGAAAAAAAATGTGTGGTCAATTTGAATTTATAATTCTAGTCAAAATAACTTCAATTTTTTTCACGCACTAAAATGAGTATCATAATTTTCACCTTACGCGAGTAAGGTAAGTACCACCAAAATATAGAGTCATTTTGACTTTTATAATTTTAGTAACAATTTATATTTTTGGACAGACATTTTCTTGATATACAATTTTTTTTGCTTCTACATCATATGCGGAAGCAGCCCAGTGGATATGTATCTGACTACCATTCGGATGGACCAAGGTTCATATCCCGGCGCCGGTAAGTTAGTTCATTTTTTTTTTTTTGTTTTTTTTGTTTTGTTGTTTGAACTATACAGTAAGGTAAATATCACGCCAATTTTTTCATTAAAATTACTAGACTGTGAGGTCATTCGAACAATCTGAATTGACTAAAACAGTAAGGTGAATCTCACTTCGGTGTAAAGTTGTCACTATTCTGACTTGAAAATCTGGCAAAATTTATGAGAAATAAAGTAGCAGGTACTATTTTTTTTTCTCCGTGTAGGGCACTTCAAATTTGTAGGCAATCAGAAGGAATTGGTGCTGTTCATTTCCCTCCGTTTGCCTACAAACTCGAAGTGCCCTACGTGCCCGTGCCCTTTGTGTTACTTAACTATATGCATTTTTAGAAAATACAAAAACGGTTTTTTATTTTATGAAGATAAGGTACCTTTTCCACTGGAGTGTCACATTTATTAATGTACGTAATCTATCGATTATTTTTAACACGGCGATTTCATAGCAAAAGTTAAGTCTCAGTTTTTCATTACTATTAAATCGACAAAATAATCAATAAAATTTTAATGGATTTTTAGTGGAGCCAATGAATACATAAAACAGGCAAAATAAGGAAGTCCTCATAGTGGAGCCAATAAAGCATTTTCGTCGGAAGTTCTCAACAACAGCTCCGATTTTGATGATTTTTTTTTTTTTAAATTTTGCTTTTTTTTCTATTTAAAATCAGAAACCTGTGTATATGTATAAAAACTGTTGCCATTTCAAATTAGCATTGAGTGAAGAATTAGATAAACTTTGACTCTGTAGATACTCATGAAGAGGCGTGACACTGCCCTTAACTTTAAATTTAATTTGATGAAATTTCGTAAACAGCTCACAGTGGGCTCCTACGTGTTTTGAGTTTGACTTTGATGACGACGAAATCTGGGTATGGGGATGTCTTCGTACACATTTCAGGATTATAAAACTGCTTCAAGTAAAATCTGAGCTGATCGGTTTCGTAGGTTACAACCAATTACATGTTTATTTCTTTTATACTGTGCAGTAAATAATAAATAATTATTATTACCACCCTGAAAGTTCCCTTTGAAGGAAAAAATGATAAGCAACTCCTTACATTTTCCTCTCCTCAACATTTGTTTCAAAAATGTCCATCCCTTATCTCAATCTTCTTGGGGGGCTCTCATACAAATTTACTGAAAATGTTAATGGATTGCCTTTTTAAAATGATCATAGCTTTGTAATGAAAAATATTACGAGCCCATTTTATAACTCATTTTGAAGACTGAGAATAGTACTAAGTGATACAATTAATATAAAATATCATAACAGTTTCATTCATCCTATATTTAGCCAAAAACCGATTTTTAGCCCTTTTTCAACTTTAAAGGTTGAGATATTTTGGAAAAAACAAAAGATATTGATGTATTTCAAAATGAGTTTTAAAGAAAAAAAATGGATCTTTGAACTTTTGTACCAGGTTTAATGACTTATTATTACTTGGTCTTGTTATATAACATCAAAAATTACGAAAAATCGTCATTAATTTTTTATATATGTTAGGATATCTCAAAAACTATATGCGATAGAGCAATTTTGTGACCGGAATCAGATTAAGGATCGATAAGTCCATTATAAATTACAGTTTTTGCTTTAAATTCTTATTCTTTTTAATGGTTTTGGGACAATTTATAAAAAATAAATTTTTTTACAAAAGTGCAAAGAACTACCAATGGTTTGATTTCAGAATCCTGTTTTTTCGATTCCATTAGTGCTCACGAGTAATTTTATATCATTTCGTGTTGAACCCATGACATTTTGATTTAAACTTTTTTGTTACTGTACAGTAGAAAATAAAAAACCATGTAATTGGCTGTAACTTACTACACCGATCCTCCGATTTTACTCAAAGCAGTTTTATAATCCTGAAATGAGTACGAACACATTCCCATACCACGAGTCAAACTCAAAACACGAAGGAGCCCACTAGGAGCTACTGACTAGCAATGCCTTAAAAAGAGCACCATAAACTTGAAATTTTGGATATCTTTTGAGATATTTGAACTTTTAATAA
The DNA here is from genome assembly GCA_951812925.1 of Calliopum simillimum. Taxonomy (NCBI): domain Eukaryota; kingdom Metazoa; phylum Arthropoda; class Insecta; order Diptera; family Lauxaniidae; genus Calliopum; species Calliopum simillimum. The sequence goes on from OX638370.1 coordinate 48,086,051, forward strand.
GTTATTTTTCTTCTAATTTTACTTTAACGATTCTTCCACACCCAGGGTATATTTACTTTGTCCTTCCGTTTGTAACGCAGAGAAGGAGGGGTGATAGGTATTTTAAAGAATGTGTGGCATTACTTACGTAACCTGATAGCATTTGGCTTTTTCATCTCCGATTTTTTAGAATTTTTTTTTCTTATAGTACTAGTTGAGAATAGCATCCAATGTTTTTAAAATTATTTTTTTTCAAGCCCTTTCAGAGATTTAATCTTTAAAAACCTGAAAAAGCTGCAAAAAAAAACTTAATAAGTTTTTTTAAATGCTCTTAACCTTAAAATTTTTTTAAATGATATATTTGTAAAATTTTCCACTTTCAAAACTAAGTTGCTAATTTTATCAATGATTACACTCTTCGATTTTATTAAAAAAATATTGATAAAAACTTTAATGTATCCCAGTGTGCCAGACGGTTCATATCTCCGCTTTTTTATCCGTTACGGATTTGACAAATTTTAAGACTATTTTCAGAATGGGCAAACGATCTATTTTTTTTATTTTTAAAATTTTTTAATTAACAAAAAATGTGATAGAAAAAGCGCTTAAATATTCCTCTTTGCCGGGAGAGTATAAAAATGTTCACCGAACCCCATTTTTTCCACCTTAAGGGGGTTCATGTACAAAAATTTTATAATAATATCAAATAAATTCCTTATTGCCGGGAGAGGAAAAAAAGGTTCACCGTACTATTCTCTTTTTTCCACCCCTTAAGAGGCCTCCCATACAAAATTTAGACAAATATCAATCGCCTCCCGGCCATGAGGAATTTTTTTGATATTTTTATTGAAATTTTGAGTGGGAGGCCCATGAAGGGGCAGAAAAAATGGGGCAGTATGTTTGAGAGAAATGTTAGAAAAGCAAAATTAATGGGGATCGGTGAACATTTTTTCCCTCTACCGGCAATGATGATTTTTTTGATATTTTTATCAAAATTTTGTATGGGTGCCCCCATAATTAGTGGAAAAAAACGGCTAATATGTTAGAGAAAAACATTGAAGAGGAAAAGCTAATGATGGTCGGTGAACATTTTTTACCTCTCCCGGCAATGAGGAATCTTGTTTACCAGGCCTGTTCCAAAATCCGTGTGATTTCAATTACTTTTCATTTAGGAGGGTTTTTGATGAAGACGGTGGGTCGAACGATAAAAAGTCTTAAGATCTCTTTTGCGGAGAGTTACAAGAATTTACATTAACGAAAAAGTATCCGTTTAGGAAATATTCTTAAGAAACCTCAAAAAGTCGAAAAATTTGATCTTATTGAATATTTCCTAAACGGTTACTTGTTTCGTAAATACAAACCGATATTATTTGTGGACCCGGTTTTTCTCCACAATAAAGACTCTGGTGTTTTTTATCGTTCGACTCACCGTTTTCATCAGAAAGCCTCCTAAATGAAAAGTAATTGGAATCACACGGATTTGGGAACAGGCCTGTATATTTTAATCAAAATTTTGTATGGGGGGCCCCCAGTGATGGATAAAAGGGGTTAGTACGTTGAAAAAATGTTGAAGATGAAAAATTAATAGAGGTCGGTGAACATTTTTGCTCTCTCCCGGCAATGAGGAATTTTTTGATATTTTTTATCAAAGTTTTGTATATGAGCCACCTAAAGGGGTGGAAAAAAGTTAATTTACATAAAGATATTGCCGAAAAAATCAATAGTTTCGAAGTTACGGGAAGTTAAAAGGATTCGCCTTTTTAGTCCATTTTTTTATAAACTTTTTTGTTACGAAAATGAACTGGGAGCAAACAAAATAACAACTTTGTGCATTTCATATACGAAGCAAAACACGCCACACGATTTCGATCAAATTTTGGCAATATGGTAGTTACGGTGTGCAATAACGATAATCCGGGAGGATTTGGTCCTAGTACCTTTTGTTGCAAAAATACAGGGTGTTGAAGTTGACGTTTTTAGTCATTTGCATGAAAAGGGTGTTTTTTCATAAATTTATAGCTTACACCAAAGTTTGTATGTAGATTGATATATCTAAATAACTGATCCCATTTATTTTTAAGTGATCTTAAATTTTTTTTAAAGCTACTTTAGATTAAAACATAATTTATAAGCTTTAAAATGAAGTTTAACGAATTTTAATATTTTACTATGAAGTTATAACATTGTATTAAAAAGACATCCGTCGTGTCCCTAGCCGCTTCTTAGTGCACTTAATTTGCCCGTTTCGCATATAACGTTATTCGCAAAAAAAAAAAAAAATTAAACGACATTGTTTGTATACATATATATTTCAGCACTGTTTTTCTGTGCTAATTCTTGGAAAATTTTTTTTTCAATTCTAACAACCATGGAAGTTGGTCCCTAAATTTAGACTATCTCCGCTCAGTTTTTATACCCTATACCCAGGGTATGTTCACTTTGTCCTTGCGTTTGTAACGCAGAGAAGGAGGCGTGGCAGCTGTAGAAAAGTATATATATTCTTGATCAGCGTTACCTTCTGAGTCGATATACCATGCCCGTCTGTCTGCCTGGCTGTGTGTGGAATTACATTTTTTGGGAAAATTGAGCAAGATAATTCAATGAAATTTGGTTCACTGCCTCGTCGGATAAGAAACGAGTAAAATCGGCCAACGGACACGCCTACCGCCCATACAAAAAATATATTCAACGCAACGTATATTGGTACTTTAAAGAAAAAAAAAAAATATTAAAAATAACAAACTTTTAAGAATTTTTAAGTGTGTTACTTAATGACATTTATATATAGAAAATTGATTTTTTAATTGAACTTTTAGTCATATATTTGCAAAGATCGACTTACATATTAATCTATCAATGCATTTTTCTAACACATAATTATGACAAATCAAGGAACGGATTAAAAACACGGCTATAGTGACATATGTTTCGTCTTTCGCCACAAAGACTCATCAGACTATTTTTGTTGTAATTATAATTATATTTATTTTACTAAATTAATTATAATTGAAAAATTGCAAGTTTGAAAACTTTTTGTGTGTTTGGTTGATCCGTTCCTTGATTTGTCATAATTATGTGTTAGAAAAATGCATTGATAGATTTATATGTAAGTCGATCTTTGCAAATATATGACTAAAAGTTCAATTAAAAAATCAATTTAAAAATAACAAACAATAAAAATAGGTGGAAACACTAAAAGTTTTTGCTCCAGTTTTAACTATTTTAGTTAAGTGTCTTAAGACTAAATTTTTATTTTTTTCTCAAATGATTTGTCTTCAAACAGGCATTCAAATAAAAACTAGGAACATTTTTTTTTTTTTTTATATTGTTTACATTGAAAAAAAAAAAAAATTTTAAATTGAGTTTCTCAAAATACGTCATTTTTGAAAAACAATAAAATGTGGCTTCTACCGCAATTTTTCAATACAATGTTTTTGAATTTGAAAAATTGCGGAAGATACTACATTTTATTGTTTTTCTGGAGAACCACTGGCAGGCCCACTCCAATTTTTGGAGGACTGGTAAGTTACACCTGTAGCTTTTTTTTGCAAGAAAAACAAAAAAATATCAAAAATTACGTATTTTGGGAAACTCAATTTAAAATTTTTTTTCAGTGTAAACAATATACAAAAATAAAAAAAATGTTCTTAGTTTTTATTTGAAAGCCTGTTTCAAGACAAATCATTTGACACCATAAAATTGAGAATTAAATAAATGCAACTAAAGTTATAGCTTCTCAAAAAAAAACTAACCTAAATATTTCAAAGTCCCATATCTCCGCCATTTTTTTAAATTTTGAAAAAAATATTTGGTAACAATTTTTTCCACTTTGTAACTATTGCTTACGCCAATTTATAGTCAAATCGGATTCGTTGAACAAATTTCTTGATCGTTTACACATGGTTTACACCCTGTGCGTTTCTGAAACCAAAAATTTCAATTTTGTCAAAAAAGTAAAAATTATATAAGACTGTCGAAAAGAACCAACTGGCAACCCTAAAAATTTCTGTTGGATTTTTTAAAAGTTTATTTAAGTGTTTTAAGACTAAATTTTATTTTATTTTTTTTTACCAAATGGCTTAAGCGAAACTTTCAAAAAAAAAACATATGGCAACCCTGAAATTTGATGTTAATTTTTTGAAAATATTCCAGAAGTTAAAGTCATCATATTCTATACCTTCAAGTTATAAAAAATAGATGGGGACATATAACTTCAAAAATAACGAAAAACCGTTCTTTTGCCCTTGTAGAGTGGAATCGTGTCGCGTTAGACATCTATACTATTTATATAAAATTGCTTATATGAAAACCCTATGTAACGATTTGGTGCAAAATATACCGAACCGATTTTAATAATTTTTTTTTTAAAACGTTCTACGGTTAAAAAGGAACGGGAATGTATACTTATTTTTTTGGTTTTTATAATATAAACCTGTTTTTTTTTAGTATGAAGTTGTTGCATTTCAGTCGCTATACCTTGCTGCGCCATGAGTTATGTGCTGTTGTTGTCTTTTCCGTCTCTTTCATTTATTGTTTTTTTTTTTTTTATTCTTGATGTTGTGTTGTTGATGAGAGCAAAAATGAGAGTGATTTCGTCAGTGATGCCAACTCAATATATTCAATATTTTTGGACTTTTAACTATGTTTTACATGTTTTTCAATATTTTTCGATTCTTTTTGACTTTTTTCGATATTTTGGATGTTTTTCGAAACACTTGGACTTTGACCGATTTCTTCGAAGTACATATTTCACTATTTTTCGAAACTTTTGATTTTGTTTCGATATATTGGATGTTTTGTTTTTAGACTTTCACCGATTTCTTCAATGTGTTTCAATATTTTCAAAACTTTTGGGCTTTTACCGATATATAGGATGTTTTTCGATTTCTTTTTTGTTATTTTACCGATATTTTGGATGTTTTTCAATAAACTTAGACTTTTGCCGATTTCTTCTATGTGTTTCAATATTTTTCAAAACTTTCGAACTTTTACCGATATATAGGATGTTTTTTGACATTTTTGGAATTTTTTGCGTTATTTTGGGTGTTTTTCTATAAGCTTGGACTTTACCAATTTCTTAGTTGTGTTTCAATATTTTCCGAAACTTTTGGACCCTTTTCGATACATTGAATATTTTTCGATATACGTATTTGAACTTTCATCGATTTCTTCAATGTTTTCCAATAATTTTGGGCTTTTACCGATATGTAGGATGTTTTTCGACATTTTTGGACCTTTACCGATATTTTAAATGTTTTTCAATATTTTTCGAAACTTTTGGACTTTTACCTATATTTTGGATGTTTTCGTTATATTTGGACTTTTACCTATACTTTAGATGTTTTTCTATACTTTTTGACTTTTGCCGATATTTTAAATGTTTTTCGATACATTTGGGCTTTTACCGATTTCTTCGGTGTATTTCGATACTTTTGGACATTTACCGATATTTTGGACATTTTTCCATAAACTTGGACTCTTACCGATTTCTTCAATGTATATTTTAATATTTTGCCATACTTTTGGAATTTTGCCGATAAAATAAATATATCGGAGCATCTGTTTGTGGCACATTGTTTTAAAAAATAAAAAAGTTTTCGTAATTAGCTTTTTAGTGCCTGGCTTTTTATGAAAACCCGTGCAACGCCGGGTAAAACAGCTAGTTCATACATAATGGGGGTTATCGGGAATCAATATTCCCGGGGAATTGTCCTCATACTGCTATAGAGAATGACGGCAGTCTGAGTAAAATTCCCCGGGAATATTGATTCACGATAACCCCCAGTAAATATGTTATTCAAAGAACCTGAAATTATTCATGTACAATACAATGCAATAATATGGACATTTGAGCCCTTGATTTTGAAAGTGGTAAAGGGTGTTTTTTTTAGAGGTATAGAACTTCGAATTGAAATAAAATACAAGAAAATCGTTTTAATGTCCATCAATTTGGCTTTATTGGAAGAATAATTTTATGCCATTAATGTTTAAATATGATTTCGGGCATGTGGCCGCCGCGGCTGGCTCGAATAAAGCCAATTCTACAGGTCCAATTTTCAACCACTTTTTCGAGCATATGGGGCCGTATGTCGGCAATAACGCCACGAATGTTGGCTTCCAAGTCCCCTAACGTTTCTGGTTTGTTGGCGTAGACAAGCGACTTCACAGATCCCCAAAGAAAATAATCCAATGGTGTCAAATCACACGATCTTGGTGGCCAATTGACAGGTCCATTCTGCGAAATTATGCGCTCATCGAATGTTTCCTTCAATAAATCGATTGTGACGTGCGCTGTGTGGCATGTTGTAATCGACCTAGTCGACTGGCGGTTGGAACACGGACCATTTACTGCAGCGGCCGCACGTGATTTGTGCCGATGCTAGCAGTTCGGTGAGGATGTTGGCTGGGTCCGCTGCTGCAGGAATGATACCTCCGCCTACAAATTTAATTCACGTGCGTAACAAGCATCAGTGAAATCGGAACTTTAGATATATCCTGGTTTTTTAATTTAACGTAGCAAAAACAAAAAAAAATTTGACCGCTAGTGCACTACACCTCACAGGGACAAGATGTAGATGCCCTGTGCCCCGACTTAACCCACCCTACCGTGTGGACATGGGGCTGATTTTTCGGTCCACCCAAATTATACATGCCTACACCCTACATGACCAAATTTAAATTAGTTTATACCATCATTTTTTTTTTTTTATAAGTTTTAACTTTTATTTATAATAATTCATGTTTTAGTTTAATTTTAATTTATTTTTAAAGATTATTATGGGCGCCCTTTCAACATGGTATCAAAAAAAAATTTAATATTGGTACTGTTTATGATTTTTAAAAATTTAAAGAAATAATTTTCTCATAATTTAACTTTACATCTTTTTGTTTCATTCAAGCTTTAAAGAACTTTTATTTGTTAATTATTCGAAATTGTATATAAAAACTTTAATATATTATTTTTCAATTTTATTCTTATTTATTATTATTTTATTAAATTTATCAATTTTTGTTATCTAATACCTTTTTTTTTCTTTTAAGTGTATATAAAAAAAAATTTAATTTTTATTTTTAACTTTTATTCTTATTTTTTTAGTAAATTTATCATTTTTTTTTTTTTTTTAGTGTATATAAAAAAAATACCTTTCAACTCGCTATTTTTATCTTTCCTGGGGTAGAACGCGTACAATCTTTTCCCGATATCTCCTTAAATTCAATCGATTTAACTGCAATTGTGCGCTTGCATTCGTGATCAATTATTTCCTCACAAGTCGGAAGCTCCCAAATTTTGTATTTCGTCAACTGCTTTATACATGGTAGTATCTTTTTGTTTTCAGAATGTACAAATGCCCAAGTCTATGGAACCTGACCGATTTGCAAAGTCTAAACTTCTCTCAATACTCCGCACGCCTTTTCCGGGGTAAAAATAAATCGTTTGCAAACCAGTTGTATGCCAGCGGAGCACCCAGTCGCAGTCACCAAGCCGTATTTAACTTTGTTTTGTGTGATTGGAAACTTGTCTTATTTTCGACAATTTTATTAGTTCACCCACCTACTAATTTACGTTTAGTTTGTTTTTTTTTTTATTTTGTTATTTTTTTTGTAGTTTTTCTATTTTTTTTTTTCTCTCGGTGTGCATAAAAAACTTTCACGTGTTTTCGTTTTTATGGTGTTTTATTGAAAAACAAATGTTCCATTATTATTTTAATCAAACACTTGTTTGCAAAAATTGTCACTAGTAATAATTTCTGTAGCTAAACAAGTTCTTTTGGCTTTAATTTAGTGAGGAAATTTAGACTTTTTATGGAGTTTTTCTGATTCTACAAAACACGTCAATCATCTTCAGTTTTCTCCCGTCCAAATTTTACTTGCAAAGTATCAAAACGAACTTTATGCGGTTAGTGCGGGTTTTTACTAGTTTTCTTTTTAATTTCTTGGTTAACGTTTTAAATAAAAAAAACTCAACGCGACTTTTTATTTCGAAGAGCTGCACGTGCACCGTCCGCCATCAAAAACTCTTTCTTTCTCCTCTCCTCCTCCTTTTCGCAAAACCACGCTAACCAAAAAAAAAACATGGCTGCCGGACCAAGTGCCAACCTCACCAAAACAAAAAACAAAAAAAATCATTCAACCGCTACACCTTCTGAACCAAAAAAAAACCACAAAAACATACAACTAATGCTTTTTGTACTTCTGTGGGTTCAGAAGGTGCAATAGTTGCATGACTTTTTTGTCTGATGAAACAAGTGAAACGAAACTAAAAATGTATTTAATCAAATTGGTGCCATTACAAAACAGTTTTTCGAATCTATCCGATGCTTCAAAAACTGAAGGCACTACTTTCTTATGTCCTTTGCGTGAAAAATGCCAAGTCTCTTATTGTTCATATCAGCTAGTTCGTAATAGGCCGTACCCATTCTCTTAATAACTCGAGCCTTCTCAAAAACATTAGCCAATTTAGCGCTAAAGTGTTCGGAAGCTTTGCTCTGAGCAAAACTCCTACGATACACTATCTGACCGACTTCAAAACTAACTGGACGTGAACGCAAATTATAATTTTGGGCATTGGTGTCATATGCCTTTTTCAAGTTTTCGCGCACTTGTTCACGAATCAACTCAGTCTTCTCTTCATGTTTGATGTCTACGGTCGGGTCATTTAAAAGTTTCAATCTGCGTAGCACTTCATAAGTGTTTGCATGGCAGACCATATTTTGACCAAAGACAACAAAGTATGGAGAAAAACAAGAAGACGAGTGAACCGCGCTTCTGAGAGCAACACTAATGGCAAATAGTTTTTCATCCCAATCCTTTTGATTTGGATCGACATAAGCACGAATGGCAGCGACTACTGAACGATTGACTCGTTCCACAGCATTGGATTGTGGTGAATAATTTGCTGTGTAATTATGATTCACCCCATATTTCTTCAAAAGATCCTCAAAAAGTTTGGATTTGAATTGAACACCATTGTCAGTAGTGATGACCTCAGGTACACCAAAAATGGCAAAAATTCGTTTTTCCAGAAAGTCAATGATTTTATTGGCAGTGAAACTTCTAATAGGCTCTAAGAAATGAAACTTGGAAAGATGGTCAAGGACAATCACCATACCAACGTTTCCCGAACGTGACCTTGGATAAGGTCCAAGCAGATCTACGTAGAGTTTTTGAAAGATTCTTACAGACGTAGCCTGTTTTCCCATAGGAGGACGTAGTATGTGATTTGGGGCCTTCGTTTGTTTGCATATTTCACAAGACAAAACGTAATCACGCACTTGTTTGGACATTCGTGGCCAAAAATAAAATGTTTTAAGCCGAGTAAGAGTTTTTCCCACACCACCATGAGAACTCATTGGATGATCATGAGCTCTGGAAATGAGATCCTGTCTCATTTCAAACGGAACCCAGATTTTCCATGATTGATCCTCTTGTACAGGATCACCACTTGCAAACTCACAACGTTTATAAATTATCCCATCAATAACCTGAATATCTGGTTGACTATTTGACTCTCTTTGAAATTCCTCAATCAGTTTTAGATAAGCCTCAGTTTTAAAAAATTCAGAATTAAAATCAACTTCGAAAAGTGGATCGAAATCTGTGGTCGCCAAAGACGAAATTTGAAGGCTATCAATACAGTAAGTCCTCGATAGAGAATCTGGAACAATGTTTTGGCTACCCTTACGATGCCGAATCGTGAATTTGAACCCTTGCAATTTTAATGCCCAGCGCGCAAGTCTGCCATGCAGATCGGATTGGCTCATTAACCATTTTAGAGAAGCATGATCGGTTATTACTTCGAATTCATGTCTCTCAACATATGCTCTAAACTTTTTAATGGCCATCACCGCTGCAAGACATTCTTGCTCCGAAACTGTATAATTTCTTTGCGCTTGGTTGAACTTGTGGGACATGTATGCAATGGGGACTTCATCACCTTCGTCTGTTCGTTGTGCCAACACTGCTCCAATTCCAAACTGACTAGCGTCACATTGTATCGAAAATGGACGAGAAAAGTCAGGACTATGCAGTACAGGTGCACTGCTTAAACAGTTTTTAAGAGAGTCAAACGCAACAATAGCCTCATCGGTCCAGGTAAATTTACGAGCTTTTTGTAACATATTAGTCAACGGGGTTGAAATAGCCGCATAGTTTTGCACAAACCTTCGGTACCATCCACAAACCCCGAGAAAGCGACGAAGTTGACGAACGGTTTTAGGACGAGGAAAGTCCCTAATCGCTTTCACCTTATCTGGATCGGTACTTATGGTTCCATGACCAATGACATGACCAAGGTAATGAATTTGTTTGAGCAAAAACTTGCTTTTCTCAACGTTGATTGTAAGGCCAGCACGTTTAATGCAAAAGGCGACTTCTTGAAGAAGTGAAATGTGGTCATCGAAAGTTTCCGTAATAAGCAACAAATCGTCTAAGTACACAAATACTTTTGTTCGCAAATGAGCAGGGATTACCTTGTCCATAAGACGGGTCATGGTCTGCGGCGCGTTACACAAGCCGAAAGGCATGGTGACGAAGTGGTACAGAGGTCTGTTGGGTACGGTGAAGGCGGTCTTATCTCTTGACCCCTCATCGAGCGGGATTTGCCAGAAGGCGTCCTTCAGGTCTAAGCTTGAAATAAACTGAGCCTTCGGGAGCCTGCTGAGAATACCGTCGATGAGTGGTAAAGGATAAGCATCCTTCACCGTGACCTCATTAACCTTTCGCGCGTCGAGACACAAACGAACTTTATTGGGTTTGACGATTAGTGCTACCGGAGAGGACCAAGCGCTTTGAGATTCTTCGATTACGCCAAGAGAGAGCATTCTATCAATCTCTGCAAAAAGAAGTTTCTCCACGCCAGGTGAAACAGAAAAATGCCTTTGCTTTATAGCCTTAGCTTGGCCTACATCAATTACATGGCTTATTAAATTTGTTCGCCCGAGACCTTGTTTAGCAAAAGATGGAATTAATAAAATTGTTGCATTCAATCTTGCCTGTTGTTGACCAGTTAAAGCATGGTGATTAGAGTCTAACTCTTGCACAGCGTTATTAGAAGAAATCGGAATTTCGTCATGAAAAAGATCGCTAGCCAAACCAAAACTCTTAACGAAATCAACTCCCAAATATAAGTCTTGAGACAATGATGGAATAATTAACAACGTCAATGGTTTTTCAATCCCTCTAAATGAAATAATGGTTTCAACAAAACCCAAAGCTGAATGATTCGTCCCGTCCGCAGTCTTAATGTTAGTTGAAAACTTTTGCCATTTCTGCTTGTTATCTTGTAAAAATTTCTGTGCCATATTACTGGCCAAGCAGCTTATAGAGGCTCCAGTATCAACTAAACCCAAAACTTTTTCACCAAATATCAACACTTGCGCATACGGACGAAAATCATTCATAGGTCTGTCTGACAATACCGAGGAACAAATAAATTTCTTTTTCGCTCTTAAATTTTTCCAAAATTGTCTCAATCTTACAGTCGATCGCTTTTTCCGTTTAGACAGTGGTTGGGTTTCGCTTTCTTTATCAAGAAAAATACGTTTTCTGGCTGCATGATATTCCTGCCAACGAATGTGAAAAGGTTTAAACTGCCGAGTAGGAAAAACTGCAATTGGTTTAACTTCCGGGGGTGGAATGGAAGTCACATTTGAATTTGTGCGTTTCAGAATCAGAGGAATGGTTTGACAAGCAGCATCACACTTTATGGTGCTGTTGGTGGTTTCTCTAAAAAATGGTCTTTTGATGGTTCTTCATGGTCAAGCATTAATTCAGAGACATTGCGTGAAGTCTGATAGTTTTTAGTTCGAGCACTTTGTTCTTCATCCAATAACTCACGTTTTTGAACAAATGAACGGAGCTGACTAATAGATTCAATGCGGACATAAAGCAAACTACGTCGAACATCCATACGCAAATTTCTCTGAATAATCTCTAGCAAGACAGCAGAATCAAGTGGACGATGTAACTTATCATTCAACTGCAGAACAGATTCGTAAAATTCATCAAATTTTTCGTCAAACGTTTGTTTCCGTTTGCGAATCAAATCCATTATATCCAAATCTGTTCTACGGTCTCTGAATTGTCCACGAAGTTCAGTGCAAAGTGCAAACCATTCGACTTCATCTACGCTTCGGTGATAACGCCAAAACCAATCCAACGCCTTGCCGGTAAACAAAATATGCGCATAATTACAAAGTGTTTCAAAATCGCCTCGCAAACTTTGAACTGTCAGAGCGTGCACTCGATAAATAAATTTGTCAACAGAAAGTGCATCTTCCTTGCCGCTGAAGGTAAGTTTCCAGTTAGACATTATGCTGGATACTTTTTCTGACGTTAAAAATTGCGAACCTGACCTTGAATTATGGGCATTATCCGGTGCTAGGTGATATGGCGTAGGATTGTTAGCATTATGAAGCGGTACCTGATTCGGCAAATTCGGTGGTGGAATTAGTGGATTAAATTGTGTCGGCTGAGAAAATTGAGGATTGGCATTCAAATTACGAGGCAAATGACTAGAAACTGAAGATGGACGGCCGAAAGAAGGTTGTCTTGAACTAATGTTTTCTCTAGGTTGTACATTGTTGCCAGAGTTTAAATTAATTTTAGCCAATTGTACTCTCACCGCTTCATTTATCAACTGCTGCAGTTGATCATCTGAAACTGGTGGCTGAAGGTTTTGTTCTTCGACGGGCTCATTCAACTCTGGTGACAACGAATGCACTCCTGAGATTTGAAGTGGCGGAAGGTAAGACGTGGCAACACTTTGAGACCTTTCTTTGTAAAATTGTCTGGTAACTGCCCTAGTTCGTTTTGGTAACGTGCCTGTATTGCTATTTAGACCCGTTGGAGGAATGGCAAATGAAAAATCTAAATTGAGAGGTGGTAAATAATTTCTCAATTTCTTCGGACTACACAAAGTTTGACAGACCGGACAACTATGGTTAGTCCGTAACCATTTAAGAACACAATCGCGATGGAAAGTATGTGAACAAGGTGTTATGTCCACTGTGTCTAATGTTCGGAATGGCCGGTTGCAAACGCGACAAAGATTGACATTCGAGTCAACCAATTCCTTTAGAGTTTCGTTGCTATGTTGTTGTGCCATTGTTTCTAACAAAAATTATTCAAAACAAAATCCTAAGACCGAAACCTCAAAAAAAAATCCAAACCAACCAATTAGAAAATATTTAAACGCAAAAGTCGAGTTTTCTAACCGTTTTCCCTATATGACCGAATTACAAAATTTTTAAATAAATTTTTAAAACGAAAAATCCGAAAGTTGCACCGTCAGTTCTAAACTAGCAAATCACCAAATTTAAAAAAAAAATATTAAGTCAAAATTAGTTTTCGTATTTTCACTGGCAGCAAAAATTTAAAATTTCAATTACGATTTGAAAGGTACTTATTTTTTTTTCAAAAATTTCAAATTAAAATTATTTTAGTTTTTCAAAATTTCTTAAATATGTGGAAATTTGTTTTTGTTATGGTTTTTCTTTTTTTTCAAATTAATGAAGAAAATCAGCAAAAAAAATATTTTTTTCGAAGTTTAACTTCGTGCTTGCAACTCCTTAGCGTTTTGGTGTTTTGCCAAATTACAATTTTGTACAAAAATTTTAAAAATTTTTATTATTTTTTTCCAAAGAAAAATTCCAAATATTAAATTTTGAACGCTAGGGTTTTTTTAAAAAAAATTTATCAAATTTCAAATTAAATTTACAAAACTTGGTCACATGTAAGGCGTAGCATTTTATATTTTTTTTTTTTTTTCTTCAACTAAAGGTGTAGGTCACAAAAAGTCAAAATTTGGGCTATAGAATGAAATTAAGTTTTTCCCCAAAGAAAAGATCAGAATGTGACAGTCATAAGGCATGCAAAGCGGTCGATAAGCGCACAATAACGCAACTTAATCGCAAATCCAGTCTAATTGCACCACCTTACGTTCACACCCCAACTCCAATCCACGAAAAAAAAATGAAGAAAAATTTGAAATTTACTTTAAAAAAAAATTTTGAAAATTAACTCGTCTATTACAAAGAGCATTTATCACAAAAAGGAATAATTAACTTCACAAATCTTCGGCGGATCGATTCGAGTCAAGAAAAACTCCGAATACGATAATTACCTGCCTCAAATCATGAATAATTTATTCATGAAAAGAAATTTTCAAATTTAAACAAAAACAAAAATGCGCTTTGTAACAGGAGTTCCGAGTTCAGAGAGGGTGTATCAAAAATTTTAATATAAAAATTGCATCTTTAGAAGATGAGACCTGAAATCTTTAATTTTTGTAACAATTAAGGATCAACGGACACGCCTAAGGGTTTAACACGCACGCCAGAGGGATCAACGAGGAGACCAGAGGGATCAACGGACACGCCTAAAGGTTCACCGAACACATTACAGGGATCAACGGACCACACCAATGGAATCTACGGACACGCCTAAGGGTTTTTCGGAACGCCTAAGGGATCAACGGACACGTCTTAGAGATCAACGCTTCGACCAAAGGGATCTACGGACACGCCTAAGGTTCACGGACACGCCTAAAGTTCACGGACACGCCTAAGGATCTACGGACACGCCTAAGGTTCGCAGACACGCCTACAGTGCACCGTATAAGCCACAGGGATCTACATTTACTACAGAGGGATCAACGGACACGCCAGAGGGATCAACGGACACGCCTCAAATTCAACGGACACGCCTAAAGGTTTAACGGACATCAACAGAGGGATCAATGCGAATACCAGAGGGATCAACGCAAAGACAACTAAGGGATCAACGTGAAGACTAGAGGGATCAACGTGAAGACCAGAGGGATCTACGGACATGCCTAAGGTCTAACGGACCTGTCTAAGGGATAACAAAAATTACAAAAACTACCACAAGCCTTTCAGGCCCCACGTTGGGCGCCAAAATTTGTAATCGACCTAGTCGACTGGCGGTTGGAACACGGACCATTTACTGCAGCGGCCGCACGTGATTTGTGCCGATGCTAGCAGTTCGGTGAGGATGTTGGCTGGGTCCGCTGCTGCAGGAATGATACCTCCGCCTACAAATTTAATTCACGTGCGTAACAAGCATCAGTGAAATCGGAACTTTAGATATATCCTGGTTTTTTAATTTAACGTAGCAAAAACAAAAAAAAATTTGACCGCTAGTGCACTACACCTCACAGGGACAAGATGTAGATGCCCTGTGCCCCGACTTAACCCACCCTACCGTGTGGACATGGGGCTGATTTTTCGGTCCACCCAAATTATACATGCCTACACCCTACATGACCAAATTTAAATTAGTTTATACCATCATTTTTTTTTTTTTATAAGTTTTAACTTTTATTTATAATAATTCATGTTTTAGTTTAATTTTAATTTATTTTTAAAGATTATTATGGGCGCCCTTTCAACATGGTATCAAAAAAAAATTTAATATTGGTACTGTTTATGATTTTTAAAAATTTAAAGAAATAATTTTCTCATAATTTAACTTTACATCTTTTTGTTTCATTCAAGCTTTAAAGAACTTTTATTTGTTAATTATTCGAAATTGTATATAAAAACTTTAATATATTATTTTTCAATTTTATTCTTATTTATTATTATTTTATTAAATTTATCAATTTTTGTTATCTAATACCTTTTTTTTTCTTTTAAGTGTATATAAAAAAAAATTTAATTTTTATTTTTAACTTTTATTCTTATTTTTTTAGTAAATTTATCATTTTTTTTTTTTTTTTAGTGTATATAAAAAAAATACCTTTCAACTCGCTATTTTTATCTTTCCTGGGGTAGAACGCGTACAATCTTTTCCCGATATCTCCTTAAATTCAATCGATTTAACTGCAATTGTGCGCTTGCATTCGTGATCAATTATTTCCTCACAAGTCGGAAGCTCCCAAATTTTGTATTTCGTCAACTGCTTTATACATGGTAGTATCTTTTTGTTTTCAGAATGTACAAATGCCCAAGTCTATGGAACCTGACCGATTTGCAAAGTCTAAACTTCTCTCAATACTCCGCACGCCTTTTCCGGGGTAAAAATAAATCGTTTGCAAACCAGTTGTATGCCAGCGGAGCACCCAGTCGCAGTCACCAAGCCGTATTTAACTTTGTTTTGTGTGATTGGAAACTTGTCTTATTTTCGACAATTTTATTAGTTCACCCACCTACTAATTTACGTTTAGTTTGTTTTTTTTTTTATTTTGTTATTTTTTTTGTAGTTTTTCTATTTTTTTTTTTCTCTCGGTGTGCATAAAAAACTTTCACGTGTTTTCGTTTTTATGGTGTTTTATTGAAAAACAAATGTTCCATTATTATTTTAATCAAACACTTGTTTGCAAAAATTGTCACTAGTAATAATTTCTGTAGCTAAACAAGTTCTTTTGGCTTTAATTTAGTGAGGAAATTTAGACTTTTTATGGAGTTTTTCTGATTCTACAAAACACGTCAATCATCTTCAGTTTTCTCCCGTCCAAATTTTACTTGCAAAGTATCAAAACGAACTTTATGCGGTTAGTGCGGGTTTTTACTAGTTTTCTTTTTAATTTCTTGGTTAACGTTTTAAATAAAAAAAACTCAACGCGACTTTTTATTTCGAAGAGCTGCACGTGCACCGTCCGCCATCAAAAACTCTTTCTTTCTCCTCTCCTCCTCCTTTTCGCAAAACCACGCTAACCAAAAAAAAAACATGGCTGCCGGACCAAGTGCCAACCTCACCAAAACAAAAAACAAAAAAAATCATTCAACCGCTACACCTTCTGAACCAAAAAAAAACCACAAAAACATACAACTAATGCTTTTTGTACTTCTGTGGGTTCAGAAGGTGCAATAGTTGCATGACTTTTTTGTCTGATGAAACAAGTGAAACGAAACTAAAAATGTATTTAATCAAATTGGTGCCATTACAATGTAGCGCCGTCTTGTTGGAGCCACAACTCATCCACATTCATGCCATCCAATTCGGGAACAAAATAGTCGGTTATCATGGCTCTATACCGGTCTCCATTAACGGTAACTGACTCTCCAGCATTATTTTGGAAGAAGTATGGCCCAATGACTCCACCAGCCCATAGAGCACACCAAACAGTCAGTTTTTGTGGATGTAATGGCGTCTCAAGGGTCTCATGTGGATTCTTTTCACTCCAAATGCGGCAATTTTGCTTTTTGACGTAGCCATTCAACCGAAAATGAGCCTCATCACTGAACAAAATTTTGCGATGAAAATCAGCATCGAGATCAATCTCATTTTCGGCCCATACACCAAAATCACGACGCATTGCATGGTCTCGCGGCTTTAATTCTTGCACAAGCTGGATCTTGTAAGGTCGCAAGCCAAGACCTTTGCGCAAAATCTTCCATAAAGTTGATGGACAAAGCTCCAATTGCTGTGCACGGTGGCGAATCGATTCATTCGGGTCCTCTTCAACATTTTGCGCTACAGCGGTAATTGTTTCTTCGGTGCGCACTGTTCGACGTCTCTGCGGATGTGTATTATCACATAGAGTAAACGTAGTGCGAAAACGATCCATGGTTAACCGAATTAATTGCTCTGATGGACGATTATGTCGACCATAAAATGGACGGAGCTTGCGGTAAACTTCGCGAACTGAACCATTATTTTCGAAATAAATTTGCACGATTTGCAAGCGTTGTTCTTTTGTCAACCTGTTCATGATGAAATGGCAAACCAAACTGAACATAAATGACATTAGAGTTGCCAGATTTGACCACAAAATGCCCTTTATAAGTCCATTTCGGAGCAAAAGTAATGTCATAATATGAACTAGGTGGCATTTTGTTCAGAACGAATAATATTGAATTCTGTTTTTACAGAAAGTTTACCACATTATGTGAAATTAATGGCGTTATGTTTAAAAAATAGTATCGGAAAAAAACCGATTATTACAGCACATAATGTGAATGACATTACTTTTGCCCCGAAATGGACTTATACCACTTTCAAAATCAAGGGCTCATTTATTCCAATTAAAGACAGACCAAGAAAAACTGAGGTGCTTCAAGCATTGCATCCAATATACTAAAATACTGACGTCAATATGAAGGTTGAACACAGTCATTGTTTGCGAATAGAAAACGAAAGCGGAAGAATCGATATATATTTATTGAATGTTCTGCCTAAAAAATGAAGTGCACGCCGCAGAAATACCGCAGGACAGCGCTGTGATGAAGATTTGGCAAAAGTTATAGATCACATGGGAAAGGGTAGCAATAGTGATGCGCAAATCAAGACCAAGACCATAGCAGACTTCGACTGGGACATTGAGTCTTGGTCATTAAGTCTTATTCTAGGTATAGGTCTTGGTCTTGGAAAATTTTTGAAAGATGGCTGAGTATTCAAAATATCCAAACCTTATTTTTTTAAAGTTCCCGAATTCTGAGTTGCGGGATGATTTCATGCTTGGAAATGGCGTGACACATCTTTTAGCTATAAATGACCACGACCGAATACCAATCTAAGTCATGATTAGAGCTGCGACATCGGCATTGATTTTGGTTAAACATAGATATTTTACAAAAACATCGACCGTTTTTAACATCGATGTTTTGAGATCGATTTTTAGGATCTAAGTTTTTATTCGATGTTTTCACAAATTTTGTTTGGAATTTTAATGAAATTTAAATTCAATGAAATAAATTTTCGCTTTCAATAGATTAAGCGATAATGGTAAATTTTACTACTAATGCATTGATTGTGAATGATTTCTTGATATGGAAAATTTTTTCACTAGCACTTAATTTAGTGAAAAATAAAATTCATTGCGAATCCCCAAACATGTTTGTGAATAAATTTTCAACAAAAAAATCTCAATACTTTTTATCGATTAACCGTTTTCGTCCAAAACTTTCCGAAACAAAAATTTATTGAAATCTCATGGAATTGTTCATTAATCGTTACTATACACATTTGAAAGATGATATCGAAATACTACAACTAGACATCTTAATTTTTGATGTTTTGAGAAAAACATGTTTTCAGTGTTTTCAGTGGAATTCGTTTTTTGTATAGGATTCTGAAGTTTTCTGATGGAGATGGGTCGATAAAAATTAATTTTTAAATATACGTCTAAGTTTATCCATTAAATTGATTTAAAGTGTAAACGAATTTCTCGATTTCCATATGACCGCTACTGCTTTCATAATAAAAATAATTTAGTCCCTGAGTTCTTATTTTTATATTTTGAAAAACTGTCTTATCATTAATGGGTAGGGGGGTGTTGTTGTTCACGATTTGCTTATTTTTGCTTATATAGCGTCCTTGCGTTAATGCTACTATAGTCAACAGTATTGTTAACGTTAGAAATAATTGTTTTTATGAAAGAAACAACTGAAACACAACTGAAACACAACGCATAGTATCTTTTAATCGAACTTCGGGGCCTGCTGAGTGATTTGTAACAGAAATCTCTCCTTGCGTCGATGCTGTATCAAATAGTATTCTCAGCGCTAGTAATAACTGTTCGATGTACTTCCACAATATAGGTGGTTTACGTACAAAGACATGTCAACTTTATACAGTAACTACTTCTCATGATTTCAACATAATTATTTTTGTTGAAACATTTTTTATCGAGTGAGTTGTTCGATTCGCAATATATAGTTTATCGCAAGGATAGATTGCTTAAAACTGGCGTATCTAGGGGTGGAGGTGTCTTAGTTGCAGTCTCATCTAAATATGCTAGCAGAGAAATACAACTCGATCGCTGTGGCTATATTGAGCGAATTGGTGTTGCTGTTACGCTAGAAATTCCCTTCACATTTTCAATGTTAATCAAATTGTTAGCTCTTTGCATTCAAATCAAACCCCGTGTGTGCTTGGTGATTTTAACCTCGGCAAAATTGAATGGAATTTTTGCATCGAAGAGAAAATGTTGATGCCTTTTAATTTAAAAAGTGCTATTGAATACACACTTTGTGATTCATTATATGCGTTAAATTTATTTCAAATTAATGATGTTAAGAACGATCTTCGTAGAATTTTGGATCTTATTTTCGTTAACAATGATTTTAAATACAAACTTGACAAATGCGATCTGCCACTAACAATTGATTCAGTCCATCATAAAGCACTTGTATTAAATTTGCGTTTCTATGATTTTGATATCCGTCAGCAAGATGATCAAATTCTCTCTTATGACTTCAATAAAGCTAACTACACTGCCCTGAATTACTTTTTTGAAACGATTGTATTCTACTTTTAAGGAAATTATCAGCGAGGGCCTTCATATGTTCGTACCCGTAAAGAAGAAAAAAACTAGCCATAAACATCCTTGGTTTAATAGGAGATTGATAAATCTTAAAAATTTGAGAAACAAGGCTCATCGGAAATTTAAAAGGTCTGGTTTGCCAGCTTACAGAGAAATCTTCAGTTTGCGTAGACGAGAGCTTGAATTCCTTTCTAATTTTTTGTACAAAAAATATATTTTTTCGATTGAAAATTATATAAGGTCTAACTCCAAATCGTTTTGGTTGTTTTTAATTAATAAAAGAAAATCTCTTGGTTTCCCTAAATCTATGGAATCTGATGGTGTTGTAGGCAATAGTACTGAGGAAATTGTTGAATTATTTGCAGATTTCTTTGGGACGGTATTTAATTCTAGCAGTGCTCAAATTGATGCTAATAATTTTTCAGACCTGCCCCAATATTTAAATATCGGGAATTTAAATATTCCAGATGATGTTGTTTTAGAAGCCTTTAACTCCCTTGATTGTAATAAAGGTGCTGGATTTGGCTTGCTCTCTCCACAATTGTTGAAAAATTGTGCAAATAGTTTGTATGTTGCTCTCTGGTTGCTTTACAATAAATCCCCTTCCAGCAGTATTGTTTTAAATGAATGGAAAACCGCTTGCATTTCGCCAATATTTAAATCTGGTCAGAAATATAAGATTGAAAATTACAGAGGTATTGTGAAATTTTCAATTATTCCTAAAATTCTAGATAAACTTGTGAATAGGCTTTTATTCTCCGAGATGAAAAATTATATTGCAACTCAACAACATGGTTTCTTTATTGGTAGATCCACTACAACTAATCTTGCGATTTTTTCAAATTATTGCTTCAATGTAATCAAAGACGGTTCACAGGCAGATGTTCTGTACACCGATTTTAAAAAAGCGTTCGATAGTGTGGATCATCATATTTTACTATTGAAGCTTGAAAAGATGGGTATACATTCACAGCTTTTGAAATGGATTGAATCTTATCTAACGGGTAGAACACTGATGGTTAAGATTGGTGAGCATTATTTAAGATCTATGTTTGTTAATTCGGGTGTTCCTCAAGGTAGCCACTTAGGTCCTTTACTTTTCAATATCTTTATTAATGACATTCCTCTCATTTTTAAGTATTGCAACTGAGGAGTTATTTTTCAAAAGGGCTTATAACCAAAACGAGGCAAAAGTAGTATCATAATATGAATTGCCTGATACTTTGTTATAAATAAATAAAATTGGGTTCTTTTTTCACGAAAAGTTTATTTGATGGCTTGAAACTAATAACATTTAGTTAAAAGAATCAGATTTATCCACTAATCGATTATTGTGCAAATAATGTGTATGACATTACTTTTGCCTCGTTTTGGTTATAAGCCCTTTTGAAAAAACACTCCTCAACTGTCTCTTATATGCTGATGATTTAAAAATTTTCCTTGATGTTAGAAATTTTAATGATTGCATGAATCTTCAAGAGGATATTAATTCCCTTATTCACTGGTGTAGAAAGAATCAACTCTTTTTAAATTTTGAGAAATGTAGTATTCTCACGCTGTCTCGGAAGACTGCTCCAATTTCCTATGATTATATATACAATGATTGTAACTGCTTCTCAAGAGTAATTAAGTTTAAAGACCTTGGCGTATTCGTTGATTCAAAGTTTTCATTTGATACGCATCTTGAATATCTTATTTCAAAAGCAAACTCACAATTTGGCTTTCTAAAGAGAAACTCAAGGGAATTTTTGGATCCTTTGACATCTACAATTATTTTTAATAGTCTTGTTAGATCCCTATTAGAATATGCAAGCGTAACATGGGATCCCTATTATGACATGTCACTTAATCGTATTGAAAATATTCAGAAACGCTTTTCCAGATTTGCTTTAAGACGACTTTATTCATGGCAGGACATGCCCTCCTATTGTGTGAGGTGCCGTCTACTGAATTTTAGTAGCTTGGCTGACAGAAGAGTTTTTAACAACATAATGTTCATTAAGGATATAATTGATAAGAGGATAAATTCTCCTGACTTACTAGCACTAATTCCATTTAATGTTCCAGTTCGAAATCTTAGAGAGTTAAATGTATTCTACACGTCTTTCCATAGAACAAATTATGGCCTTAATGAGCCTATCTCTAGGTGCCTTCCTAGTTGTAATACGATTGCAAATCAATTAGATTTTAGTGTAAATAGAAATAATTTAAGAAAGAGCTTGCTGATATAGTTAAGTTTAAGATCTCATGTACCACTAGTTCCTTAGTGTTTGTATTTAAGATTTGTAAGTGTTTTGACTCGTTAGATGATATTAAATAAATAAATAAATAAATAAATAAAGCGTCTAAAATCATTGAAAATCTGATTACGGTATACGTACTTAAAGAGCCCCTTACAAATTTTCAAAAAGTTGTCTAATTTCTAAATGTGAAGATAGTTGCATTTTTTAAAGCAGTATTCTTGTAAGAGTATTTTTGAAGAAATTGTGATCTCTTGAATACAAAATATAATTTTTATACTTTCTCAGCACAACTGGAAACTACGATTTTCGACGAACTACTTAAATTTTAGACATTTTCGTTTTTTACACATCTTCCTAGCCAAAAAAAATTTACCGAGAAATAAAACTTTTAATTACGAGTCGTTTTTTCGATTTCTAAAAAGTGCAAGTCCACAAAATTCAAATCAACTTTTAATTACAAAACGGCTATACTTAACTTTCTTGTTTTGTTTTGACAGATCGGAAAAATTCAAATCCATACTTAATTTGAAAAGAAAGATTAGCTAGTAAAGGTGTTATCTTTGACCTGGCCAAAAATTAAGTACCGTACTCTGTGCATTATGAAAATCAGTCTTATGTGGGATGTGCCACGCCTTCTTTTCCGAATCAACTAAATTTTTGATCAGTGCTTGCATTTACTATCCCTAGTATCTGAGTGAAATTTATATCAAGGGTGTCAGCGTAGAACAAAAGTGAGCCAATTTTGGCTCGCCTACCAAAACAAGAATATTTCAATAATTTTTTAAATTTCTGAGAACTCAACACACACGAAAAATGTTTGTTGTTTTTTTTTAGCTCGTCAAAATTCGCGGAATTAAAATATTTATGAAAAAATGTTTTTGTTGTTTCGAATAATAAAAAACAACAAACATTTTTTGTGTGTGTTGTAGTACTCAGAAATTTAAAAAATTATTGAAATATTATTGTTGTTGCAAACAAGCCACCAAAAAAACAACAAAAAATAGGTTTTGTGATTGTTGTATTGGGTGTACAACTTAAAACCCGGAATTTTTTAGAGAAATTTGATGCTTTATTGTGGAAAAATGTTACAATATATTTTATTCAAAGTATTGTCCATTGGAAGCTACAACATTTCCCCATCTTTCAGGCAATTTATGAATTCCATCCCAAAAAAATTGCGCCGGCTTGGCGGCCAAAAATGAATCTATCCAATTTTCGATATCTTGAACTTAAGTGAAGCGTATTCCTGATAGGGCATTCTGCATCGATCGGAACAAATGTTAGTCTGATGGTGCAAGGTCGGGCTATAAAGCGGGTGAGGCAAAATTTCCCATCTGTTGTTTTCCTGGTAATGTGGCCGAGCGTTGTCATGATCAAAAATTATTGCTTCGTGTCTGGTCGCATTTTCCGGGCGTTTTTCGATGATGGCACGCTTCAAACGTATTAGTTGTGTTCGATAGAGGTCACCTGTGAGCATTACAGAGCATTACCTTAGCACCATGGATATTTGCCTTTGGCTGGGAAGGTCCTGGTTGTCCGGGCTTCATATATGAATGTTTGCGTTTCGAGTTGTCGTAATGGATCCATTTTTCATCCCCAGTCACGATCCGATGCAAAAATGACTTTTGGCAGCAGTTTTCTTTGCAAAAAAATGACCCAACAGAACCTCCCGCAAATACTGTCTTTTTCTCCAATTTTCGAAGTTATTCATCGTGAAAAATAATAATGATGCACACAAGATAAAATTGTTTTGTTAACTGATTTTGACAGCTGTCAAATGTACCTTCAAAATGACATATATATAAAGTTCGAGCTTTCACGATATTTGTTAGTACGGACATCCACCGTCAAATTCCGGTTTTTAAGTTGTACACCCAATAGTTCGAGGAATATGAAGTTGTTGTAAAAGCGAAAATTTTGCGCTGACTGCGCTTGGCTCAGTGATTTGAAAACGCTGACACCCTTGATTTAGATGGATTGTCTCTAAAAGCACGAACAGCTTTATGAAACTTTTGCTTATGTGAGGAACCACGCCCTCTTGTCCGAACTCACCAAGTTATGCTCAAATCAATGATTTCAACGAACAGACAGCCAGCCATATGGACAGCCATACTGACGGACATATCGCCTCAGAAGGTGAAGCTGATTTAGAATATATGTATGTGTACTCCTCCAAACCTGCCACGCCTCCTTCTCTGCATTACAAACGGCAGGACAGAGTGAATATACTCTAGGTGTAGTGTATAAAAGATTAAATCCTTATCGGTTAATAAGCAAAAAAGTTGCAGCCGTTTTAATGTAAAATTGAGGTGAAATGTTTAAATTAATAAGGTTTCTACACCGCAGCAATTTCTTCCATTTAATTTCACTGTACCATGTTCTAAAAAAAATTTTTAACAAATTTGATTCGTTTAGTAAGAGTTTGCAACGTATTAAAAGAGGAATTCGATATTTCTAAACATCGATTTTTATAAATAACCCTAAGAAACAAGGGGTCTAAAATTAAAATCTAGCTTAAGCCGAGAGACGTAAAGATTGGAGTTTGAAGAATAAAAATTTTCCAAATGTGAATTTTTATGTCTCTCGCTGAGAGCTAGGTTTTGATCTTAGAAACATAGTTTCTTCTGGAAGTTTCCTTAGAATTCTCCATAGATTTCGTTTTTAGAAAGTTAGCGTCTATTTGATTATAAATAAATTATGTACTAAACAAGCCAAAACCAAGTTTTGGACATTGAGTCTTGAGTGTTAAAACCTGTTTTAGGTATTGGTTTTGGGAAATTTTTCAAAGGTTGTTGTGTATTCAAAATTTCCAAACCCAATTTTTTCAAAGCAGTTGGGTTTTTAAGAGGCCGAATTCCGAATTGAGAGATGATTTTAAGTTCAAAAGGATCGTGACACATCTATTAACTATAAATGACCAAGAAGTCTTGGTCCTGATGATCAAAATGTTATTGAATTCAAGATTAATATGGTGTGCAATAAAAAAAGCCCCTAAAATTACACTCTTTGTTTTACTTATGCTGTCGCAATGCAATGCACCTGACGTTTTTGAAGTCAGCCATTGAATTTCTTAAGGATCGTTGGGCTGGTAAGGTTTATTTATCAGAATCGACAAAATATATAATACTAACCATATGCAAATAAATAAATATATGTGAAGCAATAAGTAAAAATGCTGTACAATTATTTACGAAATGACCGATTTATTAAATACAAGAAAAAATATAGAATTAAGCATAACTGTATGTGGATGAAATTCTTAATCATAATAATCTCTATGGACTTACGAATAAAGTTTTATAGCAAATTTTTTGATGCATAAACGAATACCGAACAGACATACATATGTATGTGTATAATAGCACATGCATACATACTTATATGTGTCCCATTGTGCCAAATCGAAACAGAAGCATTTCAGCTAAAAAGAAATGTTTTCGGGGGTACATAGTCTCCTAAAGCAAACAAAATACTTAGGAATCGGTGCTCCGCCCCAAGACCTATGAAAAATAAAAGAACACCTATAAAAATAAATAAGAAACACGCCCTTCCTCCTCGTTAAGCGCACATTTTTACTGCGCATTTGCTACAATCGTTCAAGTCAACTTGGGTGCATGGGAGTTCCCCTCATTGGAAAGTGGAGCTTGTTGTGCAAACGTTCGTTTCATTTCAACCAGTTTCACAAGAGAATCAAGAAATTTACAACAAGAACGAAACAAGTGTCGATAAGGCAGTTTTATAAACATGATGTTTATAGTCTTATCAGGGACTTCATAGGGGTTATTTTAATGTTTGAAAGTTCTTTACGATAATAATAAATTTTTATAAATTAAAGAAAAAACAAAAAATAAATAAACCGAACGAACGAAATCATTGTTAAATTACTGAAGTGTTGTTCTTAGGTAAAATATTTTGGGATTAAAAAATCTCAATTCTTTGTAAATTTTTAGGTAAATTTTTTTCTGAGCGGATTGCCTGAAATAAACGTTTTGCCGTTAAGCAAAGGAATTTTCACACGATTTTTCTAATGCATAGATTAATATAAATTACGGTGAAAAAACTGAGGTTTTTATGTACCTTTTGAACCTGCTATCTGCAAAAGATCACCGTTTTCAAGCTAGCAAGTACGAATATTGACCATGACCAAAATATCAAAAGTTATTAAAAATTTATCATTTTATTACATTATATTAGAGAAACAGTTAAATGTTACTATTTTAAGCAATTGACGCATACATTCATTTACCATTAAGATCAAACCGACTCCAAAGTTGCACAAATGTAGCTATTTTTTTTTAAATAGTAATTTTTAAGTGTATATTTTTTTTCTATAATCTTTTTTTCTGAAATCTTTTTTCTCAGACGTTCTGGAAAAAAACGGACCCGGGATTCGGATTTAAGACGTCAAAGTCCCTAGGAAACACATAGTCTGGTAATATAAGCAGGTTATAAGACCAAAATGGGGATTATGAACGAAAAATTTTCGGACATAGTCCCCATTTACGAAATGGGGATTATGTCCGTTGGGATTATGTCCGGTAATCGCTGTTACTAGTGTTATCAAATATTTTTTCAGCAATACGAGAAATGGGGAATAATTGCCAAAAAAAAAAAACGGGATTATAACACATATTACAAATATTATAGGGCTAAGTTAAGCACAAATGAGTATAATAAATTTTTGATGAAGAATCCAAAAACAAATTGAATTGAGCTCAAATGGGCATATTTACTTTTTTCATGAACATTTAGAAACAAGAAAATTATGGCTAAGCTGAAAATCGCACCCAAAATCAATTGTTTTGGGATTGTTTTCAGCTCAAAATTTTCTCCGTGAAAGCATCTCACTTTATTAAATTTATAAATGTCAATTCAGTTAAGAAATATGTATATTCAACAAGCAAAAAAAGCAAAATGTAGAGAGCAAAAGTGAGTTTTAAAATAAATAAAAAATATGTAGGGGAATGTCGTCAGGGTTGGGCCACTTTTACACTTTCCTCTGTATCTTTTTATATATTTTAATATTACCAAATTATTTGTCTTATTTGAAAGTTTGGACCCTTATCTGTAACATACAACTCGCTGCGATTTCGGAAAAAAAAGTTATTGACGAAACTGAAAAAAAAAAAATGTAGTCAGGGTTGGGCCATTGTAGTCAGGGTTTGGCCACCACCAAATATCAATGAAATATGTACTAAAATAGTGTGTAATGAATATGTATGAAACATTTTATTGTTTTTCATTCGATTATACAAAATTTCGATGAGAAATCTCCATAAGAACATTAATCTGAATCGCAATTTGGGCATACATAAGTAGTAACTTTTTGTGAAATTGTCGCACTTTAAGTGCACGTCTCGCTTGCATTCAACGCATGCGATTGAATTGTTTTGATTCAGTTTCGCGGGCATCGGTTCCAAGCATATAATGCAGAAGTCTTTTTTCAGAGGGCGACCTCGTTAAGCAGGTGTTGTTTCTGCGTCCGATTTCGCACGCTTTTTCGGCGTTTTCGAAGCATCGCGCATCTGTTGCTTTTTACGTAACTCTTCGCGGTTCTCTGGGGAGGATAAGACTGTGCTTTTCATCGGGCGGCGTCCCCGATTAAATTTCACTGTTGGCGCGGCCGCTTGCAGAGGCTCGACCAATGACAATATCGTAGAAAGGGTGCACTCATGTTCTGAGTTCGGAAAAACCGATTGAGTAATGTTGTTTTACTGATTCGAAATAAAAATTGTAGTGGCCCAACCCTGACTACACGAGTGGCCCAACCCTGACGACACACAGTGCTGCGATAGAAGGCATTTGCGTTAAAAATTTTTGTGTAAATTTAAATTTTTTTTAATGTCATCCTACTCCAAATGGTCCAATTAAGAAATGCCCTCAATATTTTTGAAAACAAATTTGATTTGTAAGTTTGACAGCTATTTAAAGTCAAACTTTTTTTCGAAATAAAATCAATTACGAAAATTTACAAATCGCAGCACTTTTTAGAAATAATTACTGCTCCTAAGCCACAAAAGCAATTCTTATAAAATAAATAGCAAACAGAAGACAACACACCAATTTATTTTTAATAATTTTTTTATGCAAATTTATTGAGCCAAATTAAAGTTATTTTAGAATTTATATGAAAAAATGTTCAAACATTAAAATCCGGAAAATGCAAAATTTCTTTAGAGCAGAAAAGAAAAAGACGGGACTTGCGGGCATTGCCCAAAAACGTAAAGATAGAACAGGCATGATATTTTTAGATAGAGAAAATTCACAACCCCGTTTTTCCCCGTTTGCTTTATATATCAATCTGAATATACCGTTTTTACATAAAAATCAGTGATTTTGTGGCATTTACATTTGTAAAGGTATGCAATATTTTTCAAATTTTTTTAAATTTGTGAATTTTTTTGTAGCATACTTTTACATGCTATAACTTAATTTGCTTGACGTTACTGTTAATTGTTTATTGTGTGTCGTTGCGTGCAAATATAAATATGAAATTAAAAGAAATTTTTGATTTTTGGCTTTCAGCGCTTAGCGCTACCAAAAGTGAATCAGTTTATCAGTTAATAAGAAAGTGTAAAGATTTATTTATTAAATTATTTATTATTTATTTAATATACGTAGTTTTTCATAAAGCCTACAAGTATGCACAAACAATTTATGCTGCCGACTTCCATTGTTTTATTTACTTAAATAACTTTTTTTTGGTTTGTTGCAGATAAAAATTAATTGCATTTTTGAAAATAGATTGAAAAAATACATTAGTATGGGAAATTTCATAATAATCGGAGCAAAACTGTAAAAATGCCCTTCATTTGTATGGGGTGACAGCACTGTGCGACAAGCGCGTTTTCCGATCGCTCAATACTACATGAGAATCGAATTTTAATGGTTCACCCTTCAATGGATATATATAATTACTTTTGCTGTGGCATTATTCTTTTCCTAGTTTTAAGTCGTTTTTCACTGCTATTACAAAATTTTTTTGAACTATTGATAACAACACGAAGGCACAAACATTTTTACTGACAATCCCGGTGACAAGCAATGCTTAAAAAAGTTTTCTGGCATCGAGAACAATAATTCGACGCTATAACACAGAAATAGCGGTGGCCCAACCCTGACAGCGGCCCAACCCTGACGACATTACCCTATAGGTAAAATCCAATGAAATTTTTTATTTTAAGAACGGAATAAAAAGATAAAACACACAAATCAGATGTTTTCTTAATGTAGAAACTGTCAGAAAATGTCGTCTGTCAGGGTAAAATTTGCAATTGCATTCTTACGTTTATAATGCGGATTAATAGGGCTATTCTGGCTAAGACATCAGAAAGTCTTTCGGAATACATGTCAGAATTACTTTATAAGATTTTTTAAGACTCCCGAAGACATTCGGTATTCTGGCGCAGAAATCTTTTAGAAAAAGCTCATTAATTCACCACACAAAAGCTTTCGTGGTGAACTTGTGCAAAATAACATGATTGAAATTGCTCAGGTTGCAGCGATAACAAATGCTGCTTCTTCTTAAACTACGAAAATGTCAAAATTCTTTGTTTTGATTCTTGACTTTTGGCCCTATGCTTCTCCTAGGAGTTAAAGGAGAATACATACATACAGACAAGATGCCGGGTTCCATTTTTTTATTTTGACATGCAAAATAAGTTCTTCTTGGCGCGCCGCCATATTATATTGTGCAGAAATTGGTT